>JADGJH010000123.1:0-29211 GCA_027596945.1 Physocladia obscura
TGGAATAAAATGATGTTAGGGTATATTTTGGGTTTTATCTCATGCACTCCACCACAGAGTAATGCAGATTTCAACAAAGATTGCTGGATGGTCAAAAATTTCTGGTACATAATGATGTGATTGATCTATTTACTGATTTTTCTGACAGATTTATTGCAGATGCTGGCAATTGTTGTTATTGGCATCAAATGAAAAAACAAGTTATAGATGGTGTGAACCTTTGTGTTCTCTGATGCATGCTTGGCTGTTGCAAGTGACTAAAGCTCTCCAACACTTCCATCTCCTTTCATTTTTCTTGGTTGATTTTCATTTTCAACAAAATAGACAATATTTGAAACTTTGGCTTTCTGCCATGTTTTTTGAGGCTAAAAGGTGTATCTTTTAAAGCTTTGATAAACTCATTGAGAGGAATTGTATCTGGAATTTGCAAAAGGGAATTAAAAAGTCTAGTTTGAAGCAATATAAATTGATGCAGTATAAACTTTCAGAAGTATGGGATATGGAACAGTCATGTTTGGTTGTGTCCACCTGCCTTTTTTTGACAATATGGCAGCTGTTATTGTAGGTATATTGAACATTAATAAATACTGCACTTTCAAAACCATGACTAATTTGTCTGTCAGAATTTTTAATTATAGGGACTTGTAAGGAAGTGTAATTTTTTGTCAAAGAAACTTCAGCACCATGGAATTCTTTTTGAGATTAATAAACATGAACTTGAATAGCAAATCAACTTGAAAGAAAATGAAATTACCTGCAGAAGATTTGATTTCAATTTTCAAATCAGTTTTTGGTATTTTAAGATCAGAAACCCAAAATGTATTTGAGATTGCAGTTTTGGCTTGACTATTTCACCAAAATACTTTTTTTCAACTGCTTGCTTCATAAATTTATCTAAATATCAATTAAAATTATCAATATTATCTGCCTGCTGAATATATTACTGGCATAAAAATGTGAAGCCATGTTACTAAAAGCAAGCCACATTTCAAATTTGGTGCTGCAAAAAGCAAATTGTGCAATTTGCACCAAACACAAAAATTCTTTCCGCTCATAGATTTTACATATTGAACCTAAAATAACAGGTTATATTTGAAACAAGTAATTATTTATTGACAGATAGCTATAAATTCTGTGAGAAATTTAGCTTGTGAAATGCTTTCCACCTCTCAGTTGGTTTTTTTGCTCAGTTGTGAAAGATTTGCAGTTACAAAGGCAGCATTTTATGCAAGATTTTGACTAGAGTATCTTGAGAGCCAGAGAAAAACTGATCTTCATCTGGCTTGCCAAGCAACAGACTCCTGAAAATAATTTTTTATAAAGTTTTGAAAAAAGAAATCCTTGATTCCATTTTTCAGTAGGTTCTTATTAATATTTGAGGAATTAAATTGTAAATAAAAAATTGGGAACAAGCATAAGGTTCTGGTAAGTAGTAGAAGAGTTGAGTATGGATGCTAGTAGTTGTTTTGGCTTGAGTCAACTAATTCTCAAAACTAAATTATAGTGTTCAAAATTAAAGTATGAGATTGAAATTGGAGCTTAAAGTTTAATAATTGATTAAGAGTTTGTTAATATAAAATGACCAATAATAAAATGAAGAAAGGTATTGGGGTTAAATAGTTTTGAGTAGAAAGAAAATGAATAATAAAGAATAAAAGGCATTTCAAATAAAAATGGGTTGAAAGTGGTTGGAAATCACTTGAATTGCTTTGAATACTTGAAAATGATTGAAGGCTTGAGATAATTCTGGAAAATTCGTTAAGAAAGATTGAACATTGCTCAGTCAACAAAGAAGTGATGAAATTAATTTACAGCGAGACACAATATTTGACTAGACAAATTTTCTCCAACTATCTGATATTGAGCCTACCAAGAAATTGTTAAATACAAAATTTAATTTCAATAATTAAAAGAGCTGACAAATAATAAACACTTCTTCTCAAAGCTGAGAATCATAGACAAAGTCTTCAAATAGTTCATACATACAATTTACAATTATCCCACTTGATTCAATTACAGTACGATACTTTGATGTGTTTGTGAAAAAAATAATTTCTGGCATTTGTGTGATTGAAAATGGAAGACCAGCCAAAGTGATCAGCAGAATTTTTTTGATGTATTTCCACTGGTGTTATCATTGAAAATGGACAATAGAACAGTGATGTTAAATATAATGATTTATATTTCGATATAAAAAATTGAATGCACTACATAGGATTTAATAATTATATTATATATTCTTATGTGTGCGAAATTGGAAGAAAAATTGTTTATTTGACAGGCGCATGACCAAGAAATTGTACAACGGAAATAGAGAAAATTCGACTTCCAACTTTGTCTCATAAGTTCGAATCAGAAATTAAATTAATATAGAATAGTTTAAATGAGGCACAAGTATGGGGTTTTTATTTAGTGTTGTTCTATTTCGGAAAAATAAACAAGTTTTTAACTAAAATTATCAAAAGCACCACGTAAACAATTCGTACGGAATCTGCAGGCGCAGGATTCAATAAGTGAATACATGGCGCCCATTTGCTTTTTGGTGAAGTGGTGTATTTTTAAAAAAAATTTGAAAATGTTTTCTCTTGATTATTTTGAGTGAGCGGTGCTGAATTTGTTCGTGGCTGTTTGATTTAAAATCATCAAAAATATTTGGGAATTGTTTAAAAATCTTTTTTTCCACCCATGGTATACCTCTTTTCTTTATCGATCTCACGTTGTCATCTGATCCAGCAAATACATGTTCTGCAAAAATTCCATCTGAATCAGTAAAACGTATTGCTGTGCAGAATCAACAGCAACTTCTTGCACACTGCCAAACATGCGATTAATGCACAGGTCAGTATGCTTTTTCAACGGAATATTTGACCTTGAAAATAAAAATAAAAACGCCAATTAGAACATGCAAAAAAAAAGTTTTTGTTCACGGGATGTTTACTGTTTCAAAAAAATGAGCATTCCTTCATCCAGTTGTTTCGAAAATTCTGCACGAATTTGGGGCATATCTGAAGCTTCAAAAAAAGTATGGCAACGATGGTGGGTGATGTTAGTCGCTACAGATTGTTGTTGTTGTTTCGATTTCTTGATTACGGGCTCGAACGACGCTTCAATGCATTTTTCAACCAAGTCAAAGAACTCTGATTGTAGTCAATAAATGTGAGAAGCTTTCCCTTTTTCCCTTTTTTTCTTTTACATTCCACTCACCATAGTAACACAAACAGACTTTGAAATATTGCACAAAAGATTTCACAGGAACTCTTAACCCACTTTTATCACCACAAGTAAAATCAATAATCGCATTCCCAAGCCCATACGCCGCCGCCATCGCAGCACGCTGAACAAGCGCACCAGGAAAATCAGGACACATCAATTCAAGAATTTGGTGGAAATCACATGGCCGATATTGGCGGCTGTTGTTGTTGCTGCTGTTGTCGGTGTTAGTGCTAAATAAATCGTCGCCATGAATTGTGGCGGAAATTAGGAGCGCTGAAGCGTGTTCGGCAAATGCGAGTCGGTTACGGCGCGTACATGATATGTAGAAAAATTCTCGGAAACACACGTTTGCGCCAGTTGATATCGCATCGAAATTATCAAGAAGGTATATTGCTGGGTTTATTGGTTTGTCATGTGAAATACGTGTCAGAATATCCTATTTTTCGAATAATAATCAAATAGAAACTGTTATGAATCTTTCTGAACATTATGTTGTTACACTGATATAGATTGGTAAGTCATGTTCTTCCAAATACTCGTTTCCCATGGACATTTCTAGAAAGAATACATGGACAAAATAACAAACAGAATTCAAAAATGTATTGTAATGTTTTTTACGTTTCTGCTTTTACTCTTGCCATCCATAACTCTCCTGATTACAAAATCATACTCAATGGGTTCTCAATGTATCCCTTAAAGCTCTGCAACCATTTAGCCCCAACAGCGCCATCCACAACTCGGTGATCACAGCTAAGTGTAACATTAAACACTTTCTGCGCCCTGAATCCTTTGGCATTAGCACTGTCAACAACAAGCTTCTCACTGACACCTCCAACAGCAAGAATTGCCGAATGCGGGGGGTTGATAATTGCCGTGAACTCCTGGATTCCAAACATTCCCAAGTTGCTGATTGTGAAGGATCCGCCCTGATATTCGTGCGGTTGCAGTTTACCATCGCGTGCCTTTTCTGCGAGTGACTTGACAGTATTTGAGATTGATGAGAGGCCGCGTGATTCGGCACCTGTCACGATTGGTGTGATGAGGCCAGTTTCGGTAGCAACGGCAACGGCAATGTCAGAAGTCTGGTATTCACGGATAAATGTTCCTTGCCATGAGCTGTTAACCGCTGGAACATCGCGTAAAGCAAGACTGGATGCTTTGATGACAAAGTCATTGACCGAAATTTTGAATTTGCCATTTGATTGCTTGTTTAGCGTCTCACGCAAGCTATTTGATTGTTTCAGCTATTTATTTGCATTGAAGAGTTACAAAGTATACTACCTCAAAACGGAGTCAGCATTAAGTTCAATAGTCAGGTAGTAGTGTGGAATACTTTGCTTAGAGTCAGTCAAACGGCCAGCAATAACTTTTCTTATATTGCTGAGAGGGGTGTCAATGTATGTCTGGCCAGTTTCAGTTGCCGCAACAAATGGCGCTGGTGAAGATCTAGCTGCTAGAGCAACAGGGGCAGTAGACGATGCGGCCGGAACCCCTTTAAAGGAAAGAACATCTCCCTTGACAATACGTCCTTTTGGTCCAGTACCAACAATATTTTCAAGAGAAATTCCTTTAGTAGCAGCAATAAATTTCGCTGCCGGACTTGCAATAATACGTCCTCCGCTGTGGCTAGCAGCTGGAGCCGCTGCTGGTGAAACAATAGCCACATGTGCAGCTTGTGCAACTGATGCTTCTGTAGCGGCCGCACCACCAAAACCGAGAGTGAATGACGCAAACTTTTCAACATCGGATTTCTCCTCTACAATGATACAGATTGGCTATAAAAAAAAAGAGTATGTATTTTAATAATAATTGGATTAAAGAAAATTAACTCAACTGTTCCAACAACGACATCGCGCGTACCAGCTTCGACAAAAATCTTTGCGATATAACCATCTTCTTGGCATTCAAAGTCCATTTGAGCCTTATCAGTCTCAATTGCAACCAACGCTTCACCAGGTGATACCTTATCTCCTACTTTCTTGTTCCAGGTTCCAATGTTTCCCTGTGTCATTGTGGGTGAAAGAGCTGGCATGCCAACTAAATTGTGGGCAGGAAAATCAGCTGGGTTTGATCCAGAAACTTTTGGTGCGGATGAAGCAGTGGCAGCTGGAGCGGCGACAGAAGCAGGAGCTGAAGCTTTAGGAGTCACACCACCAATATTTTCGACTGTGAAATCGGCGAATTGATCAACATCAGCTTTGTTTTCGGTCAGAATGCAAAGAGGCTGAAAATAAAGTAATGTCAATCAAGAGTCGAGCCAATGGAAGGTCAATTTGCGACGAAAATGCTTCTTTTTCACATCGGATGTCCTTGATATCCCAATCTCCAACAAGCGAAAGCGATTCCGACAATTTCAATGAACGTCGATAACGCGAAACGAAAAAAGGGTCGAAGAAAAAAAACTCAACTGTTCCCACTGCAACATCCTTGTCACCAGTCTTCAAAAAAGTCTGAGCCAAAAAACCCTCTTCCTGGCACTCAAAGTCCATCTGCGCCTTGTCCGTCTCAATTTCGACGAGAACATCACCGGGACTAAGCTGGTCACCAATGGTTTTCTTCCATGCGCCAATGTTTCCTATTGGAGATAAATACAGTTTCGAAGAAATTTTGTATGAGGTAAACAAAATTTATCCCGATAGTGCAGATAAGACGGTGGCCTCACCTTGCGTCATTGTTGGCGACAGCGCAGGCATATTCATAACGACATGAGGTGGATAGGCTGAACGCAACGAACATGGGGGATTGGGAAAGAACAGTTTTGTTTTAGTTCAAGGAAAAAAAACGAAAAGCGAAGCCAACATTTCGATGCATAGGAACGCACAGATCGGATGGCGGAAAGAGCGGCCAGAGTGTGCGCGGCCGGGGACCAACTGAGATTAGCAGGGCCATTAATAAGCAAAAACGATTATCGGCAAGAATGAGTAAAAGGGGATTGTTTACTTGCGAAACGGAATGGGCATTGAAGAATTGCATCTGGCAGCGCTGATGGAGGCGCGCGCGCAGGACACGGCGGCAAGCGTCAGCGTTAGCGGCACCGCGGAAGATGTCGGGCGGATGACGGCGCGAACAGCTGTCGATGTGGAAGCGGAAGCGCGCAACATTGGTTGGTTTTGTGATTGATTTGTTGATTCCCTGTGATTGGTGAAAGAGAATTTTGATGAAGGAGAAAAAGTGGCAAAAGCCTGTTTTCATTGCTTGATTTTCAATTTCCTCCGTTTCTCTTTCTTTTTTCCCTGTGCTCATTGTTTAACTTTCTCTCGTTTTGCCCTTGTCCTATGCACTGTCCTTTTCACCCCGTTGCCTTCTCTTTTCCTTGTCTTTGTTGGTAACAGCAAGCAATATAGTAAGCTCTGTCTATATTAGCATTTTTGTCTTGGAAAGATAGAACAAGACGAGGCTGTTGGAACGACAATTTCGGTTTAAATTCCGAAAAAAAAAAGTGCACCAATGGCAAGTTCTTCCGTTCATGCCCCGCTCAGCAAGCTGCGATCCGTTGCTGCCGCTCATGGGCTCAGTACATCGCTAGCATCGGCCGCATTTGCTGTACGGATGGACTCCGAGCTGCCAGCCGTCTACCGCGCTGACTTCAGTTTTCCTCATGTCAGCGACATCACAAAAAACATTCACCCGTCCAGAGCGCATCTGCATACTGCCGATGCCGTCTACATGATTGGAAATTCTTTGGGTTTGATGCCTGTTGCTACTCGCCGCCTTATTAATGAAGAGTTGGATGTCTGGAGCGCACGGTGACTATTTTTTAATACCTCGATTGATAAATTCCTGAATTAAAATGACTTTAGTGGGGTCAACGGTCACTTTGATCATCCACACAATCGTCCATGGGTCTCTGTTGATGATAATGTTCTCGACGAAAGCGCCCGGATCGTAGGTAAAAAACAATAATATCAAATTAAAAAATAATTTATAATATTAACAGGCGCGAATCGTTCAGAGATCGCCATCATGAATACACTCACATCAAACCTTCATTTTCTTCTCATTTCATTCTACCATCCAACGCCAACTCGCTTTAAAATCGTCATGGAAGCCAAGGCGTTCCCATCGGATGCATTCGCGTTTGCAAGCCAAGTACAATTCCACGGTTTCAAAGCGACTGACGCCATTGTTGAAATCGCGCCGCGTGATGGTGAGTTCAATCTCCGGATTGAAGATATTATTGCGACGATTGAACGCGAAGGTGACTCTGTTGCTCTTGTGCTCTTTTCAGGAGTTCAGTATTATACGGGCCAGTTTTTCGACTTGAAGCGGATCACTGATGCTGGCCATGCTGTTGGAGCGCGTGTTGGATTTGATCTTGCTCATGCCGTTGGGAACGTTCCACTGAGTTTGCACGACTGGGATGTTGACTTTGCTGCATGGTGCACTTACAAGTATTTGAATGGTGGTCCTGGAAATATTGGTGGCGCTTTTGTTCATTCAAAGCACGACTCAGAAAATCTTCCAAGGTAACCTCCAAGCAAACCCAACTGAGAAAAATATTAAAAATTTATTTTTATTTTTTCTTCGTCTGGCTATTCTTTAGATTTGCAGGCTGGTGGGGCAGTGATCCAACCACAAAATTCACCATGGACAATCAGTTTCATGGAATTCCAGGAGCCGCGGGATATCGCGTGAGTAATCCCAGCGTCCTAGCAACAACATCTCTCCTCGGATCCCTTCAAACATTTGCCAAAACAAGCATGTACGAACTACGTGCAAGATCGCTCCTTCTTACGGCGTACCTGGAATACCTCCTCCAAGAGCTCGACGTCGAAAAGCCGGGTGTGTTTCGTATCATCACTCCATCTGATCCGGAAGCACGTGGATCCCAGCTATCGATTTTATTTGTTCCAGGTGGAACAATGGAACGCGTTTTTGACGCGCTGTTAGAGCGTGGGGTTGTTACTGATGAGAGAAGACCAGATGTTATTCGAATTAGTCCAGTACCGCTTTACTGCACATTTTTAGATGTGTTTAAGGTGTATGAGGCGCTAAAAGAAGTTATATAAATAATAAATTGCGACGACTCATGAATTCTTTGCTTGCGAAAGGAAGCCAACTGTTTTCGATTTGTGGTGTATTGAGTTTTTTTGAAGCAAAAAACAGAACCCAAAAGACAAACAAAAAAAAAGATCCCAAAAATGAGCGACCGCGACGACGACCTTGACCGTGAAGACGATGAAGAAGAGCGGGAAGAAGGCGAAGAAGACGATGAGGATCTTGATGGCGATGACGACGACGAAGACGACGACGACGATGATGATGAGGCGGAGGAGGACGTGCGCCGTCCGAAATCAAAAAAACGCAAGCGCCGCAAACCGGTCAGTTGCATTTTTCCCTCTTACGGCTGTTGATGCTTATTTATTTTTGTTTTTGTGTTTTTTTCTGTACTTGTGTTTATTCTTTTTTATTAATTAGAAAGGTAGCATCTTTATCGATGACAGTGCCGATGTAGTCGACTCGGAGGAGAGCGATGATGATGAAGAAAACGAAGATTATCTCGTCAACGACAGGGAGCTCGATAACTTCGACTACAGCGCTGAACGCGACGCCCTCGACGATCGCCGAAAGCACCTCGAAATGGACATGCGCCGCCGCCAAAACGAGGACATGGACGCCGAAGCAATTGCTGAGAACTTCAAAAAGCGCTATTCGGGCCGTGCCAAAGCATCGTCTTTCAGGCACGCTGGCGACAACGTGGCTAGTAGAATGCTGATGCCGTCCATCAACGATCCTAAACTGTGGCTGGTGCGCTGTCGCCAGGGCCACGAAAAGACGTTGGTCATGACGCTATGGCGAAAATATATGGAGGCTGAGGATCAGTCCAAAATCAACATCAAGTCCATTTTCACGCGTGAAAATTTACCTGGTTACATTTACATTGAAGCTCGAGAAAAAAAGCAGGTGGATTTCGCAATTGAAAATGTCAGTGGTATTTATGCTCAGGCTGTCAAAGTTATTCCCGTCGAAGATATGGTTGCTTGTCTGCGCATCAAGAAGAAGGAAATTAATTTGAAAGAAGGCGGCTGGGTCAGAGTTAAGAAAGGAAAGTATGGTGGTGATTTGGGAAAGGTGACTATTTTGCAAAAACATGAAATTATAAATTAAAAAATTTAAATGAAATTATTATATTCTTACAGATTATCGAAATTTTAGACGGTGGCGCGTCGGTGCGTGTAAAACTTGTTCCGCGACTCGACACAAGCGCCAAAGACGATTTATCTGCGCGTGTTGGAGATAAACGCAAAACTCCCGGAAGCAATTTATCTGTTCCCCCGCAAAAGCTATTTAACCCCGAACATCTTTCCAAAGGACAATATTCGAAAATTAGCGGTGGATATCAATTCCAAAACGAAATTTTTGATCTTGACGGATATCTTGAAAAGGATTTCAAGCTGAGCACAGTCGAAATTGACAATGTTAACCCGTCGCTTGAAGAAATAACGCGTTTTGGATCTAGTGGAACCGCTGTGGAACGTAGCGAAGATTTGGATGCGATTGCTGCGCATGCTGGTGGTGTCGGTGGCCCCAGTGTAGCAGATTTATTCCAAGTCGGCGATAATGTTGAAATTTTTAAGGGCGATTTGACTGGCGTCACTGGTCGTGTCTTGGCTTTGGATTCAGAAAATGTTACGATTATGCCCAAAGATGCTGGTGGATTGGGAGCAATTCGTGTCGATCCCAAAGATATCAAAAAACGATTCGATGAAGGTGATCATGTGAAGGTTATAAATGGAATTCATGTTGGTGAGACTGGGTTGGTCATCAAAGTCGAATCAAATGTTGCTGTTGTCTTGTCTGACGCCACTTACAAGCCAGTTGAGTTCCCTTCGATAAGCAAGTCAAACCTTTCAAACTTATTATAGAAATTCTCGTTAAACATATAGATTCAAGTATTCATCAAAGATTTACGCGGCAGAAACGAATCTTCTGCTCCAGTTACACAGCAAAGTATATATGACATTGACGATCCCGTCCAAATATCCCCGTCAGATGTAGGAATCGTCATAAAAGTAGAAGCCAACAACAACTCAATCAGCGTTCTTGACCAATGGGGAAATGTTACCAAAGTACCAGCACAACAGATATTGCGCAAAATTGACACGAAAAATAGTAATATGCATACTGCCACAGATGCGAATCGAAGAACAATCAGCCCCAAAGATAATGTATTGGTGAAAGACAGCGGCCGTCGTGCTGTGGTGATTTATATTCACAGATCATTCTTGTTTTGCAAATGTCGTGAAATTATGGAACATGGCGGGGTTTTTGTCACGAAGCCGCAAAATGTAGAAAATCTGAGTGGAACTCAGGTATTATTGAAACTTTTTTATCTCTTCTTCATTAACGAAAACTAGAATGGAGGCCAGACTTTTTCAAGACCATTTGCGCCAATCGGTGGAGGAGGAGGAAGAGGTGGTTTTGGTGGTGGCGGGCGCGGACGGCGTGATCCGCTTATAAATGCCACCGTTACGATTGTTGGTGGGCCATACAAGGGTTATCTCGGCATCGTCAAAGATATGACAGCCAGTGGTGCGCGAGTCGAACTTCACACAAACTCACGAACTGTTACTGTAAATCCTGAAATACTAAAAGTACATGGAAGCAGCGGACCAAGCCGTCCGTCGTTTGACCAAGAATCTTCGCGATATGGTGGTGATGGTGGTCGTACTCCAGGATATGGCAGTGGCTCAAGAACTCCACGGCGAAGTGATGGCGGAATTACGCCTAACCCATATGCAGACGGGTCGCGGACGCCAGGCTGGGATTCGGGAAACAAGACTCCGTATGGTGCTGGAATGTCTGGAAGTAGAACTCCTGCAAGGGAGGGATGGGATTCTGGAAGCAAGACGCCAGCCAGAACTTTACCCGATGATGACGATGATTACGCTTTCAACCGTGGATCATCGTAAGTGTTAAAAAAAAATGAAAAACAACCAAAAAACACTAGCATTAATCAATATCCCTAGATCCAACGATCCTGAAACTCCTTACAATCCAAACACACCACGATACGATGGTGAGACTTCATTTAACCCTGAGACACCGAGTGGATACGGCATGCCCCAAACACCAGGATCGTATCCGAATATGGGAAGTGTCGCCCCTACAACGAACATTCCGAATACTCCCGGCGGTAACCCGGCCACACCATATAACCCAACAACTCCATACAACCCAACAACGCCGTATGCGCCGGGTGCCATGTATAATAGTGGATTTGAACAGGCGAATACGCAAAGTGAGTTTCGCTAAAATTGAAAATATGAATCTTACAAAATTCTTTATTTAATACAGCACAACGGCTGGAGAACTGGCTCACAACCGATATTGAAGTCATTATCAAACCTTATCGCGGCAACAGCTACAAGTCTGGAGCATTTGATTCCAAAAATGGAGTGATTAGGGCGGTTGAAACGCCGACACTTGCGCGTGTCGTGATGCTCACTGAAGGTCGAACCGTGGAGTCTGTGCCAATAGAGTTTCTGCAGTTAACAAAACTCGAAAAGAAGGATCGCGTGAAGGTTCTCGGCGGGCCAAGGAAAGGTCAGGAAGGGGAATTAATTGCCATTGATCTGGAGGGGCTTGTCAAGTTCAGCAGTGGAGTGTTTGAACCGATTGATATGCGTTTTCTTGCGAAAATTGTTTCTTGAAAACACAAAAATTTAAATAAATATGAATGAAAGGGTAGGAGAGTTATCAAATAATCAGGAACATAGCAATGCGTTTTAAAAAATAGAAAGTATTTCTCATAATTTTTATTATTTCTTGGTAGGTTGCTGCGGCGAATCATCTCCACCACTCATAACCATTATAATAAGAATTGGGATAAAGTAATACCAATACTTTTGAATAAAAGTTTTTTCTTCTGCTTTCTTTCCGGCTGCTGCTTCAGCAGACATTTGTTCCAGTCGCGGTCTGAAAATTCATTACAAATTACTTAAACTGATGACAAAATGACAGCTTAATCATGCAATGCCAGCAAAAATTGTGACGAAATTAAGAATGAACAAAAAAATCCATGAATTACCTCGCGCCATCAGATGCTTTCGCAAACGTTGCTTTGGTTTCAAAAACAGCCTTTGGAGAAAGCGGTTTCTGTCAAACAAATAAGCACACAAACGAGAAAAAAAAAAAAAACCTGATCAGAAGAACAAGGCCCGTTTGCGTCAACAATGTAATCGAGATGGAAAGGTTTGCCAGTTTGGTCGAAATGGACGGTCACGGAATCGCGCAGCTTGGCTTTTTGTAAAAGACACTGTTGTTGTTTTTTAATATTTTTTGATTCCACGTAACTTTAGCTGACGTTGAGGATGAATAAACGCAAGAGTCACTGGCTCTGAATCTGAAATTCGAATTCCAGTTATGCAAAAAAACACCATCCAAATTTTCTTGGATAAAATCTCTAAAATACATGTCGGGAACTGACCAGAGGAACTGATTTAATCATAGGTAGGTCTTAGTTTGGAACAAAAAGATGACGGATAAGAAAATAATAATAAAACCTGAAGCAACAAAAGAAGAGCCATCGGATACAACAGCCTTAATCGTGTAAAGCAAATTATCGTGGGCCCCGTTTTTTAACGCGTGGCGAATTACGGATAAATGAGCTTGGTCATTGTCGTTCAAGACAGAAACAGTGTTTTTTGCGTTTGCGTTTGACAAGAGCGACAACGATGCGCGTGATGTAAACACGGGCGACTGGCCGGAAAGATGTACCGCGCCAAAGAGTGTTACTTGCTGCGTCAGGATAAAAAAAAGAGCGAGTAAAAAGTATCAATACTACTGTGCTGATTCATACGTTTTCGTCCGTCTTTTCTCGAACTGAATCATCATACTTACATTGCTTGCGATGACAGACACTGCGTATAAAGCAGCAAGAACAAAAGTTGTCACCAAATTCATTCAGCCAAAAAAAAAAATAGCAGCAAGTTTTTTCTTTCATTCGATCTACCATTTCGAACTCTACGTTGCGCACATAAGAATTTAAATATGTGTACATACAAATTAAATGAGGAAAGTGAGAGATTGATAGAGGGAGCTATTGAATTATTCATGGGAGCTGTGAGGATTGAATAGAGATCAATGGGCAAAAAATTCGGATCTCAAAGGAAAGGTAAAAGTGGAAATAAAAACAAAGCTGAAAAAATGATAGGAAGAAAAAGTAAAAATTTTAATATGCGAAAACAAAGAAAAAAGGGCCATCATCATCATCCACCACCAATATTGGTTGAAAAAAGATCTAATTCACAAAAGGAGTTGATGATGTGGTTGCTCTTGCGGAGGAAGGCATCTTCATGACGACCTTAGATTTTTGAGGTAGAATTGCGTTGGCATTGACAAGCAGCGGACTGGACACAACAGAAGGTGACATAAGAGTCGAGGCAAGGGGCGGTGATGGCGTTTGGTTGAGTTTGTCTTGGCTCCATTTGAGGGTGATTTGGTGTTGGTAGAGCAAGCGCTGATGTGCAACACGACTATCTTCCCACACGACAACAAGCGGTGCATGGTCCGAGCCCTGACGGTAAACAACAGAACCAGGATCAATCCACAGCGCAAGATCCGACGGCAACGCGTGTAGCACCAACAGAGACGGGATTGAGTGCAAATCAGCCGCCAATCGCAGCGTCTTGTCCAGCTTGCGCGTTGTATTGAGTAAACACCGCCGTGCAGATCTGTTGGTTGGGTTTTGATTAATACGAAATGCAGACTGCAAAAAGCTCACCCAAAGTGTGGAGCAGACGGAATCCAGGTCGAGGAGGCTACCAGTAACGTTAGTTGTTCAGTCACGGCAGCAAGGTATTGAGTAGTTTGGGAGGTTGTAAGCTGTGATTGAGGGCTGTTGAGGTGGCGAGCTGGAAAATATTAGTTTTGGATGTATTAGTCGAATGTGTTCAATTAGCTGGTAATTAACAGTGGATTGGATGGCAGACAAAGAAGAAAGAAGACAAAGAACGAAGCGCTGAAACGGGAATTTTTTGCCGTGCCGCAATCTCCACTTTTCCCCCCACCAACCAATGAAACAACCAAAAAGCCACCACCAGCCAAGAGTAAACACAGGCACAAAAACAAGCACACACACATACAGCCGAGTGCGTGCTACTTGACGCTCTTTAACTTCGCTCTGCTTTGGGCGTGGCGGTTGGCTAAGACATACGCACCAAGAAATTCGATTGCTGCGTTGATCTCGGCTGATCCCGCCGGCAGCACTTGCGGTGCAACGCTACTATCCGAGTTTGCTGTTAGATCGCTGCCTGATGGCGACGGCGGGTGCGGCGACCGTGTTGTTGTTGCTGCTCCTAAAACAGGTGTCGTTGTATTTGACATGATGTGTCTTTTGTGAAAAATGAAAGTTGAAAAATCGATCGTTTGTTTCTGATGAAGTCCTTCTCCTTCAAAGAACGTACATCAAGGTTTTGGCACACCCAATAATTTGCTTCAGAGATGTTGAATTTCACAGCAGAAATAGAGTCAGATGAATAAACTTTGAGGTAAAATAAAGCTCATAGCATTAATGGCTTCTTCCTTCCTTCAAGCACTGTTCATTTCCTGCGGCTTCTAGATGATTTTCACTAACATGAAGAACAAGATTTATTGTTTGTATCAGCAAAATGAAGTTTCACAACAAGCTTACTTGGAAAAGTTGGTGAAGAATTTTTTCCCATATCTCCAGATATGATTGTATATGGTATGGAATTTTTATCAGAATTTTTTGCCATATGCAATCATAAACAGAAATTGCAAATGACAGGAAAGCAAGCCTATGTTTGTTTTTCTTTAGTTTTAAGCAATTTGAACAATTTCTTTTCAACAAAGAGTGAATTCATTGTTCAATACAGCTTGAATATTCTCTCACTTTAACACATACCTCCTGTGTCCAATTTGCAAGGACACTGTGCCTTATAGGAGCAACACGGAGGCCAACCTTTTAATTTGCCATGCATAACAAATAATTTTAGAGACAATAGATTTTTATTGATTTTTTGTCTCTTTCAGAAAAGAAACCAATGGTTTTTATACATTTTCCAGTATCTTGGTGGTACCTTGGCCTGATTGGTCACCTGGTATATTAGCTAAGGAGCAATTGCTCTGTTTTTCATTTCAAGTGATATCAGTGGTGTCTTCAATCAAGATGTGCAAACTGGTAGCACCAATTTTGCCATTTTTCCATGAAAATTTTTAAAGTTAGTGCACTTAAAAAAACTTTCCTGTCAATCCACCACTTGTGGAACATACAATACATCATTATAAGTGCATAGAATTAATACAGAACTGCTCCTAACATCCATTATGAATGAGTAATAAAAATATTTCTATATTTAGAGCCCATTGCAACATATTGTGCTGAGTAAGGCAGCTGAAAAACCATACAGAAATATTATGTATAATTCTTCATTTGTGCTTTATTATCTTCACATATTATTTCCCTGTGGTGATCACTGTAGAGGGCCTCTTTCAGTTGTAAGGGTCTCTCAGTTATGATCAGAACTTAAACTTCAAATCTTTTATGAAAGTCTTGCAGTTCAGTTCTTATTTATTGATTAATTAAATTTTGCAGTGAATTATTCCAAACTCTCATGACTTGTCATGGAATTTCAACACACCACTTGTTGGCTTTGCTTAGTTGTTGCCTTTCCACCAACAAACTCAACACTTGGATCAATACACTTGACAATGTCTCAGGCATTAACTGGGAATACATGCTTGCCATTTCCCACCTGGAGGATTGCCTGTGTCTACAATCCCTCCAACTACAGCAGCAACAACAGCAACAACCTCAGCAAGAACAAGCTACCAAACTCAAAATATCTCAGCCATAGTGTTCACAGTCCTTGCTGCCATTATACTCCTACTCTGACCTTGCCTTCTGCTGATATTCTGGTAGGTTTATTAGAAGGTTGATAGACTTTAAATTTGAGAGTTGAGAAAGTTTTTATTTTTCAAATTCTACACTAAAACTAAATCTAGAGCCCTCTTTATAGCCTTTTAGTTTCTTTATTCCATTTTGTTTCTTAAGATGCCTCTGAATTTGAAATTCACAAGTATAAAGGAGTCTCTAAGTTTTTCTCTTTTTCTCAAAATGTACACATGGAGTATGTTGAGAAAACCAAACAAATGTGGTATTTCTACTATTGCTTATAACTCAAAATGACTCATGTTATAATGAATGGCAGTTAGTTCCTTCACTTAGTTTGTGTTGACTTTAGACAAATCACTGTTCTGTTTAGTTAATAAATAGCTTAGTATCTTTATTAATAAACTAAAGTTGACTGTGCCAATAGTGAATACATGTGCTGTGGCCATCAGCATATTCTGATCTGTTGGTACAAGAGACTGTGGATACCTCCATAGTATCTTGCAACTGTCTTTTGTCTTTTCTACATTTTCTAAATGTTTCTATTGATTTCTAATACAATTATTTACGAAAATACTTATGTTAAAAACCCTTGTATGTTGCAGAGTATCTCTCACTCTCTTCTCTAGTCTACTATGCAAACCATGCTCTTGTGTAAGATGATCCAGGAGAGTGTGTTTCAAGGCATTTGAACAATATAGTAAGTGGGTCTCTTACTATTATTAACTCATGAATATCAGATTCTTCTCAATGGTTTTCTGTTGATTCAGTTGGTACCTCTGCAATAGTTTGTCACAGTAAGAACAGATCAGCTGAAACAGTATTACTTTAACCTTTTCAACTGCACATATATAAAGCTATTTTTATAATTTAACTTTATTGAAACAAATTAAAACAAGCAAATTGGTAATTATTTTTCATTCTTAATGTTTTTCTTGATTCTGCTTTCAAAAATGATAATTTTTCTCCATTTTGCCATTGTACAAATTAGATTGTTGACAAACAGTTTATTTCTTTTATTTTAGAAAGAGCAAATAAACATTAAATTAATGCAGAAAGATTTATTTTGTACTACTTGTTTTGTAATAAACATCTCTCACCACAGAGTTGCATCGACTTCAGCACACATCTGATGTGTACCTGGCCTACTTGTTACTGGAAATCCCTTTGCAGCCATTCACATGGCCATTTTTAAGCTCTTTCCATGGCTTATCACACTTTTCACAAATCCTAAAGCTCATACATTTTGAGCAAGAAAACTATGTCTTTTCAGATTGCCAAATTTTGATGCATCTGATCAAACTGTTATTTTTGTGGCATTGATTTAGACTCTTCTTGATCAATTTACTATTCTCTTTCTCCAGTTTTACCTTTTTAGCAGCTTCAAATTTTTCCTCTTTCTCTTTTTTTGGTGTTAGCATCTTGTAAGGCTTCCTCCTAGCAAGCAAGCAGCATCTTAGCAGAGTAAACTTTTGCCATGCTCCAAACCTTTTCAGGATGGATTTTGACTTTCTGGATATCAAGACCAGGTAATGCAGCTAAAAAAATATTCACAAGTTGTTTTTGAGGGTTTTCTTGGTCATTATAAGAACAAGAGTTTGCCTTTGAATTTTTGAAAATGGTGAAACCCATTGACAAGAGTTTTTTGAAATTCACAAAAATTAGGCTATTAGCTGGCTGCAAAGAGTGGGTAGTATTTGCCAGTAAAAAAGTATACTTTAATAATGTGTTTATCCCAAAATCTGAGGTCTGGCAGAGTTTTGGGAGTTCTGAGATTGTCAAGTAACAGCACTGGATGAATTTTTTTATATTCAGCCAGGAAAGTTTCCAGAATTGGAATCAATTGTTCTACAGACAGAAATATCATTTCACTAAACACAGAGTATACAGGTGTCATGTCTTGGATTCTCAAATGGTCTGACTAGATATCAAGCCTCATATTTCCATGCTCAAGAGGTAAAACAAAAATATCAAGAATCCGTTTTGCCAGATGCAGTTACAAAGAGTTGTTTGATCTGCTCAATCCTAATCAACTTAACCATACAATTCTGCACCTTGTGGACAGCTCAGGAATGTCTAAATTCCGATATTAGATGGAAAGAAAAGAGGAGTAGGAGTTAATGTGGATGATTAATAATATTCTTGATGGTTTTTTTTCCAGTTTTTGTGGATCATGAAAAATTAAATTTTTTTTAAGCCTTCCAATTTAACTACACTCTCAAAACTCAAACAAGGATATGTAATTGGCCATCTTTCCTTTCTCATATTGGTAAACATTTGGTCTTTATATTGTCTTGTTGACAATGAAAGTTCCTTGAGAATTGTCATTTTCAAGCTTTTTGATGCATTTTGTCAACTCGGGCAATATTATTGCCATTCACTCTATTCTGAGCCAACTGGATAAATACACAGCCCATGCTTCAACTTCAACTAGAGTAGTCAGAGAAATATGGCCTGAGGTGAGAACTTTTGTGGCTCACGCACTGAGTTTATCTTAATGGCACAGCATAAAATTTCAATACCAGCAATCAGGGTTCCAATCTTCAAGGCGACCCTCCATAACATAAAATCATGAACAATCTCTAGAAATTCTTTGCATCACAAAGGGTTATATGCAATTGATTGTCTCTGCAATAGAGCTACAAAACGAAGCTCTTTGTGATCAGACAAGATCTGACTGCCATGTCTTGAATCTGGATGAACTTTCATCCTATGGTAGGCTTCATTTATTTGATTTGAGCTCAATTTGATGTTTTTGTAACCTAATCAATAGCTTCATTGGTTGGTATGCAATTGTCAATCAAATTAGTTAGATCAGCAAGAATATGGGCCTTTGTAGCTATATTGTGCCCAGACTTCTCGTGAAACTTGCATTTTGATCCCATTGAGCTACTCTGTTTAGCAAAAAAGTGGCAGAGCAAATAAAGCGGTTGTTTTAAATTATTTTTTGTTTGTCCAAAATGCAAAGAAAAGTTCAAAAAGATGACGATGACTGGGTCACAGATCCCGATTTCGTGAACGACGTTTCGGAAAAGGATCAGCGGTGGGGAAATCAAAAAACCTTTAAAGCGCTCGAAGAAAAACCGGAAGTTGTGGACTTGAAAGGTTTGATTGAACTCACAACCGCATCAACCAATAATTTGAGTATTGATACTGTCAGATCTTCGAAACCAAGTTGTTACTTCGCACAACACGAAGGCTTTGGAATCAGTTGGCGACACCCGGAGGAAAGAATATCAAACACCAGTCACAAAATAGGTTTGCTTTAATTTACCATGAATTACTGAAATCTTAATATTGAATTTCCTCCAGGGGCTCATAGTTCAGGTTCGAAAGGCTGTATATAAACAATAGTTTCTCATTTTAATTTTTTGGTTTTTTAGAAAAACGATCAAGAGCAGAATATGTCAGATCTGCTTCTCCTATACTGCTCTCCTTCCTCTTTTTCTTTTTTATTTCATTTTCTTTTTGATGCTGAGCAAGAAATTCCAACTGTAACAGCGAAAAAAATTAAATTAAAATTAAAAACTAAAACAAATAAAAATATTGTTTTGATAATTGATTACATACCCTCTTTGGATCCACAATATTCTTTTGTTTTCTCATAACTTTCTTCATTGCGGAGCTTTTCCCTCTTGCGCGATTCCTAGGTTCCCATTTCTCTTTTGGATTGTTGGCTTCCCACTCAGCTCGTCTTTCCTCATTGTAGTCTTTACGATCGCCGACATCCACACCACCCACAAAGTCCGGATTCAATGCAATCATTTCGGGTTGTATTTTGTCAAGAAGATTCAAAACTTCTGTGCGTTTGCGCTGCTGGTTTGTCGCATATGGATTGACTTCCAATGCGTCATAGTTGGGTTCACCAGATCCGGGAATTATAATGCTACTAATACCACCAGTGTGTCCAATGGCAAGCGTATCATCGTACGGACAAAAAGCGAGTGATGAAATCGTTTGTGAAGGCACGAGGTGCGTGAGATATGGCGACTTTTGTTTTGTTTTAAAAGCGTCTTTCCAGATCTGTACGAAAATATAAATTATAGACTGCCAAGATTAAAAAAGAGAGAGATTAACCGTGATATTCGGCCCATATCCAACGCCAAGTAATCCCAGTTGACTAATACTTAATTCTGACGCGGGAGTTGGCGTGTAGTATTCGTTTACACATTTGTAGGTCCTAACATCCCATATTTTTAACTGACCATCCAGCCCACTGCTGGCCATATAATAACCACCACGGTCAACAGCAACAGCTTTTACGGGGCCTTTATGGCACAACATTTTGACAACTGGCTCTGGCATACTGGGGCACCACATTGTAACGGTTCCATTTGAATGACCCAAGTTGATGATAGCATTCCAAGGGTTTTGCGTCATTGCATTACAGTCTCCAAGGCGGGTTCTATGCTCAGCAACAAGCTGTCCTGTTGAGGTGTCTTGATATTTTAAGAATCCGTTCTTTCCCTATGCCGTTTAATCCAGTCTTAAACATTGAAATAAAACAAAAAAAAAAAAAACCCAACTTACCACGCCACACAAAAGGAAATGGTAAGGCAAGAATTCCAAACGATTAATTTCTACAAATTTTCTCAAGCAATGAATTTCGATTCCGTCTTTATCGTAAATATATGTGTATTGCTTTTGAGCGACGGCAAACATAGTGTCATTATGCAACCATTGAACGTCGCGAATAGTTTCGCGTAATTGAATTTCAGTCCCCAAAGTTTTTGCCTTCCAATCGAATGTAGCAACATGACCTTTCCTGCCACCCACAAGCAAAAAACGGCCGTTTCGGGTGTAATCGACTGCATATGGAGCAAAATCAGGCAGCTTGAGATCAAAGGCCTTTCGTTGTGTGTTGACGTCAACGTTTTGGGCAATCAGTTTTTGCGAAAATTTGTATGTGCGGTCCATAGTTCCCGGCTCGGCTTCGATAAAACCAGGAGAGTCAGTGAGGAGAAGTTCAGACTGCGCAGCCTTCGAAGCGGCATCGCCAAACTTTACTTCTTGACGTTTGTGTTGAGAGCGGGCTTTGATATCAAGCAAACTCTGAACACAAAAATCACGATGAAGAAGAATCAGTGACCAAGGCCAGATTAAATTGTGGGGATTTCATCGCAATGATTTGTGCCGAAGCATATCGAAGTTCACCTTTTTGCCCAACACCTCATCAGTCCTGTTGTATTTTTCGATCGCGTTACGCTTTTGTGTCTCGATTAATTTCGCAGCCTTTGCTGCAATGGTGGCCGCTTCAATGCTCTGCTTCCAGTTGTCTGTTTTCGATTTGGTTTTTGGAGTAAGAATCAATTAAATATAAAAAAAAAAAAAAAAAAACTGTGCGAAACATGGACATCACAAACTCGAACAAAGCGAAAGGAAAAGCGAAAGTTCGCTTTGTCGACACCGCTAACAAACAACAAGATTCTCGTGTCACTCATAAAAAACCAAATGCAAAGCCACAACCGACACAGCGTCAAATCGCAGTGAAAACCTCGCTCTACAAGAAGAAGGACTGGGATGACAAAGTATTCGCTATTATGGAAGAACATTTATTTGAGGGGTGCATCGAGGCCCAGAATTTCCGCCGCATCATTGTAATAAAACGAAAAATAATTCAGAATCACACCCCTTATTTGCTGATTTAAACTCGTTCAGGTGCGATATCTCGAACCCAAGCATTACGAAGCCGTTATGCAAGAACGGGCGGCTAACAGAATATGTGCTTATGCAATCTGTGCAAATCCACTGATGGTTTGGCTTCTCCACAATCAAATCATATGACGTAACTTTCTTGTTTCCCTCTCTGGCAGGAAATCAAAGGCACTTACAGAATATCTTCTACTCAGAAAAAAGTATTTGATATCTCACCCATGAAAAACTTCTGCTCCAAAGAGTGTATGGCCGCATCGAATTTCTTGGCTGAGCAAATTCCATTGGATCCTGCTTATTTACGACCGTCTTCGAATCTTTCTGATCATGAACTGGACGAAACAAATACTATTGAACTTATTGATGCTGCGGGCTTAGTCGCAATGTTCGGGCCATCGCTTCTTTGGTTACCTTTTGATATTTATTCGTAAATTTTTTTTAGACGAAACAAATCATTCACAACTACATCATACAATGAGTCGGCACAGTCAGTATACATCAAATCTTTACTCGCACAAACTCCAAAACCGCCTCCGTTACCTAAGTCTGTTGCGACGAATACGATCTTCAATCCTGATGCTCTTGTGATCAAAGAGTCTTCAAATGCTTCCCCTGAAGATTCGACAAAAATGGAATCAATGCTGCAATCTTTGAGTCTTTCTGGTGCAGAGACTGCAGAAATGTTGGAAGGTTTTCGCGTTTTTCCTGCTACTAGCCGCAAAAAAAAGAATGTCGTCGCAACAACCGATATTTTGTTTGAGTATACAGAACGAAGAAACAACGCGAAATCAAAAAAATATATACCCAAGCCATCAATTACTCATGAATTTGCGGGACCGAAAATAACGAATTCTGACTTGACATCGATTGACATTGATATTCCAGTAACTCTGGAAATTCCATCAGCTGAGATTTTTGCTGCAGCAGCAAGAGAGGCTGCAGAAATAAATCCACGAGTTTCTCTGAATACCGAATTGAATGTAGCGAGAAAGGCCGTTACAAGTCCAGAAGTTCCAACAACACGCATAAAAACTCCAAAACCGACAAATTTTGAAGAATCTGATTTGGAAGACAGTCCATCTTGGCCTCTTCCGTCCACAAAATCGATTGCGAAAGCTGCTGCTGCAGTATCCACTCTTTCCCTTTTCGGCCGCATATGGAACTCACTCATGACTATCGTTACCAGCGAAACTGTCAAATACGTTAAGCATGGACCTGAAACTATTGACATGGACACATTCATGAATCAACTGCTTGAAGGAGGCATCGCTGATTTGGATGCACTTTTGACACGAGGCCGCATTTTCAGCGAAAAAATTATCAAATGCGCAACAGGCCTTTGTCGACGGCATTCAATCAAAACACCACTCCAAAAAGATCTGGTGGAGTTTTTAGGAACACTATATATTCGTGAATCTGGAGTTATGCTGCACCCGTTAGAAGAAAAGATATTGAGCATTGTTTTCATCAAGGTTGTTGCTGATGCAATGGTACTTTCAAGTCGTATGGAATCCCCAGGATTTTTAAGGGATGAAGTTTGCTCAAAACTTGTTGTGGAGCAGGTGGTAATGCTTGAAACTGGTGGTGCTATGAGTGCAGCAGAGATTGGAGCACTAGCTCGAGGTGTTTTTGTTTGAATGAAAGATAAAAGAAGTTAATTTTGCTTGCATTTTCAACAGCTAATTTCATGAAGTATTCATGTTTTAAATATTATGACTATTTCTTTCTTTGCTCCTCACTTCGTTAAAGCAAATTTGTTGTCACCATATTTTCTTCAGTTCAAAGTTGATCTTTTTACCAACGAATTTTCACAAATGCCTTCACAAATCATTTACAAATACTTTCACAAATTATCACAAATCAGTTTTGTGAACTCCAAATAAAACAAAAAAATGGATTCAAAAAAAGTATCAGCTGGCAGCACACTGCCAAAAGCGCACCAAAACTTTCATGCTCTGTGTATGAGGTTGGCAGAACTGCAAACTCCAATCAACAAGTAATTTGAGCTTTTTTTAGAACATGTCTCAATCTGATTGACTTTGCTCACAGAACTTCTGGATTTAGTTGACGAGAATTCTTCTATAAATGGCCAATGTCAGGTGGCTAAGCTCAATAACTGTTGGATTTGGAAACTTGGGGCAGTTTTTTAGTTTGGAACAGTGTTTCTGAGCATTAATACAAACAGGCAGGCACCGAGTGTTAAAAAAAGAAGAGAGATCTGGAATGTGCTCCTCATGAAACTTGGTAGCATCTCACTCAAATGACCAATGCTATTACAATTATTGGCTGAATGGGGAATGGGATCTGTTGAAAAAGTTTATTGCCGCGTTCTTCTGAGACTTCTATTTAATCAAGTGATTCATAAAATTAATCAATTTCAGAGTTAGAACAACACAAATATCTCAAATCAAGTCTCATTTCTTCAATGATAATAATAAATAAAATAGAAATTATGAATTGTAATAGTTGTTTTTATTAAATAAAAGTAATTTTTTAACATTGCTGTTGCTTCTTTATAAACAACTCAAATTGCAATAACTCTTTTTCTTTCCTCCTTTTCTCTTTCATACCTTTCATATGCATCTTCTTTTTCCCTTTCATAATTTTGCTGATGCTCTTCTTGCTCCAATCTCAAAGATTCAAGTCTCTCCTCTTCCTTTGTTCTTTTAGACAATCTTTTGACTGCAGCATCCAAAGTTTGACACCTCCTCACAAATTGGGTAATTATCTTGATGAGAGAACTGGCTGAAAAACTAAAAGCTGCTTGCAGCTGATTGTACATAAGTCTAGCACAGGTTGTGACTGAAGGAGGAGTTGGTGTTGAAATTTGTCATTGCTGATTGCAGATACCATAGGAGAAGAGGGGGAATGCTGTAGAGAGATCTGAAAAAAAACTACTACTGTACCATCATTGATTTTGTCCTCATCTATTGATTATTCTGATCTGTTGTTAGTTTCAAAGAAAGTTATCCCATTATCTTCTTCATAAATTCCCTCATTATTGTCATTATCATCAACATCCAATATGTCCATTGTAGCTTTGATTTCACACTGTAGACACTTGACTTGAACCACAGTAGGTGGGCACTGTGGATTGCCTGTTGGTTTTGGATGATTCTCCAGGCCTTTGAACTTCAAACATATGGACATTTCATCTCAGTGAATCCCATTTTGCTGAGCACCTAAGCTACAGTCTGCTACAGTGCTGATCTACATGGCAGCATTTTCTGTCTAGGAGTGCTGTGACTTCAAATGGTTTCCACCCAGCTCTGCATCTGCCACTATGGCCAAGTGCAACACCAGGTCATTTTTGGCTGCTATTCTGACCACTGTGCTTGATGTCTCTGCTTTGCATGCTGTTTGCTGGAGTATTTTTGTTTCAGGGAACAAATTTGTTTTGCCATTTTTTTTTTTGTCTTAACAAATTTGTTCTAGATTGAGTAAATCTTTCAAAATAACCAACAACTAAAAAAAACAACCAACAACAACCATCAATTTTTTCAATAAAAATCAACAACCACTGTTCTGTAACACTGAAAATGTCCAGGTCTTACAGCAGTGCAATGAAGCAATTAGACTCACACATGCACTCTTTTGAGCCCCAAGAAGCTGAAAACAAGTGGATCTTCAGGGAAATACCTAATTTGGCAGCAAGCAACCACTCTGTCCTGGAATATTTCTGAATTTTTTGCACTCAGTATGAAATATTGGAAGAGTCAGCCAGAGGAATTTACAAACATATGGCAAAGCATCCAGACCAGTCACATGTAAGCAATATATTTTCTGATACAGAAGAACAAGTTTTTATTATTTTTTTACACACAAGCATTCTGTTCCATCATCCAATGGCATGCCCTAATTTCATTGACTTGGATACCAGATACCATACAAAAGCTCATGGCAACATTGGGTGAACTGTACAGAAGTGGTATGACAGTTTCCTGCTTTTTCACAAAAAAAAAAATTAACCTGAAGCACCTGAAAGTTATCTCAGAAGCATGCACCAGTTCAGTTACTCTGAAGGAGATCAAATGGTGGGTAGTTGAGTTTGAGCAATGGATTGTTGTGCATTAAATTACACAACAACAAAAGCAATCATGACTCCATGTTGAAGGTAGCATGAATTCAAGCTGTATGGAAGGTGAACTTGATTCTTTATTATCAAAACCTCAGTCAAACACAATAAACAGAGAATCACTATTTCCAACGTTAAGTGGAAGTTATGTGTACATATAAACTGTAGTACTTTGTGTGATAAGGAAAATGGTTGAAAAGAGTGATTGGTTTTTTTATTTTGTGTTTGTGAAAATTTTGGACCATGGAAGAGAAAGAATAAAGAAGAGAATCTGACTGGAAAAATCCTTATTTCATACAATTGTGACATATATTGCAACACTCCATCCATTGAGTGCCCAAATGAGCTTTGCAGTGAACAGGGTCTGTTTGCAAGCTTCATTTTATTTGTGACAGCCAACATGAAAAACAAGATTTGTTGTCTTTACCAGCAAATGCACAATTTTGTGATTAATTCCCTTGGTAAACTTCATGAGGAGCTAATTCTTATTGCTTTGGAAGTTTGATCCTGTATCACATCAAAGATTATCATGTTGTAGTTGTTTGAGCATACGGGGATTCAAAAAAAAAGCAATGACCAATGTCAATGCTCAATCAGCTGGAGTTCAAACTGCACAAGAGGTTGCCAAAGTCATTCTGGAAATATTTTCTAATTCAAGTGTAGGATTATCTGTGAAAAAAGTATCAGCAAACGCAGACAAGGTCACTGATCAAATTTACAATTTTGACAGTGTTCAGCTAGCACAACAGCAGGCCCCAGATTAAAAGAAAAACAAATCTGATGCCATTGCAAAAAGTAGAGATGATTAAGTGCATGCAAAATCCATCATGAGAATGCTTGTTTGGTTGAAAAAGTCACAAAGCAATGCAATGGAATCCAGTAAAATACCACAATAACTTGAAATAGTTCACTTGTATGGTTTGCAATCTGTTTAAACTATGCCCTCACTGGAAGGCTCATAACAAAAATCAACTAAACATACATCAACAGACTTGTAAACAAATTGACTGATATCTCATTAATATCCATTTCTTTTTATATCAAAGAATATGTGCTTTCTGCAATGTTTACTTTGACTAAAAAAATTTTTTTCTTTATTTTTGATGCTCAAATGGTTGGTTTCTAATCATGATGGAATGATATTTTGTTGTTGATCATTTTTCTTAGTTGTTGGTCATTTTGAAAGATTCAGAAAAATCGGAAAATGCACAAAAATGGCAAATAAGAAAAAAAATAAAATATTTTTTAAAATGACTATTTTCCGGTTGAAAGCACAGTCAATCTTCATAAATTTGCTAATTAAGCGCAAGCTCACACACGTCGGGAATTTATGCAAGAACTTTCGCAACGCATTGAGCAACGCCATGTTCGCGAGCACGCATATACTGCTGGCGAAGCATCGCGGCGAGAAACTCGATTAGCAAGAAATCCACACCTCACTTCCGTTCGGTTACAGCACCACGGTGCTCATACTCGACCCCGAATTAATGCGCCGCTGGCTCTGGCCGCGAATGAAGATTCCCGCTTTCAAATTGGCTGCGAAACTGCGCGCGGCATTGCGGCAGGTGTTGCTTCTCGCAATGGCCCGGAAACACCACCGCCGAGCTTTCAATAATTGCATAGACGTGCAAGTTTCGCGAGATTTTGGAAATTTTGCATGCGTGTGGCTACGGCGCAAGTCCTGATTGCGCCATATCTGCAGCCGCCGCCAAATACTCGGCTTGTGTTCAGGACTTATCCCGACGCAGCCGCGTTGCCCGCGAGTTTCAGCTCGTTCTTGGTCGCCTAGAATCTGCTCGAAACGCGTCTGATCGAAGTGGCCGCGAAGAACGGACAGACGGCCGGCACAAAAGTCTTGTTCACGGATCCGCGCGTCGATATTTTATTATGACTTTATTAATCATTAGATTGACTGATCCAATTTTCAATACTACATTATGGATATACATTCAGCTTATATAACAATTTCTGGAGAGGCATTAGAAAATATTATTAAACCACAGTTAAAAGAAGATTTCATGGCAAATAAACATCATTGGTTGGGAAGAGATAACACACTTGAATATATCAAGTTTGACAGCAGAACACCAGGACTCTTTAAACCGAAGTATGAAGGAGACTGCATCATTTCTTTAGCAAGTAAGATATATTACTGCTCTGGACAAAAAGATAAGGTCAGTTTGAAAGGTATAAACAAAAAGCAGAATGAAATTACAAGGGAAATGTATAAAATGGCCCTTCTAAAGGATGGCACCAATTGTTTGAAAATAAAGGAGTAGAGTGAAATATAACCAAATGTGTTCATACTCTTAGAAAAGAATAGTATGAAATTATTTAATAAAAAAATTAAGAAGTTGTTATAAAACATTTCCAATTGAATTATCAGAATATAACTAACTAAATAAACTAAATAAATAATATTTATCATTTTTATACTTGATGGACAAACTAAAAGAGCTTTACTATAAACCCAAAACAGGATTCAATGCCATCCCAAAAACTTTACTTGAAATTGAATTACAGCAGTTTGCGTAAAAGTTGTTCAAATAAATATTTCACAACTTGATTTTCAACTTTATTTTTGACTTGATTTTCAACTTGATTTTCAACTTGAATTTCAACTTCTTTTTTTTTTTTTTTGCCAAAACAAAAAAAAAAAAATTAAAACCAAAACAAAAAAAATCCAAGCATTTCGAACCAGCAGCCAAATTCGTGAATTAATCGTAGATCACAGTGAAGGCAGAAAAACACCAAAACAAATTGCGCAAATGCTTAATCTGCACAGCTGTACAGTAAAACGGGTTTATTCAATTTATAAACAACACACCACTCTATTTAAACGCATTCATAGATCTGAACCAAGATCAAACCTTGAACGCGCAGATCTGAAAGTCCTGGCTGGACTGTTTGAAGAGCCAAATCTCTACTTTGACAAGCTGGCAGCAATAATGTCTCAGCAATTGCAAAAAATATCAGTGTTGGTCAAATTTATTGCGCATTTAAAAATATGGGAATAGCATGAAAAAAGGTGATAATTGCTGCTGTTTTTTAATCAGAGTTTTTAAACCCTAACACAACTAATTTACATAATATTAAACTGAAAGTTGTCTGCACAGTTTTTGGAACAATGCGCAATTGCAGAATATGAATTCCAAAAGAAAATTCATGACCAACTTGATCCAGATTGTATTGTTTGGATTCATGAGACAGGGTTCAATTTGAAAACATTCAATCAGCATTATGGATACAGTCACAAATCAAAACGAGCACAAAAAAATCAGACCGGTGTTCATGGACACACAGTAACCTTACTTGCAGCAATGAGCCTTGAAGGTATTATAGAAGAATATACAGTTGAC
Source organism: Physocladia obscura (assembly GCA_027596945.1). Lineage (NCBI taxonomy): Eukaryota > Fungi > Chytridiomycota > Chytridiomycetes > Chytridiales > Chytriomycetaceae > Physocladia > Physocladia obscura. The sequence continues at coordinate 29,156 of JADGJH010000123.1, forward strand.
AGAACTGTAACAGCAAAAAATTTTTTACACTTTCTGGAGTTTGAGCTGGTAAATAT
>JADGJH010000124.1:0-22367 GCA_027596945.1 Physocladia obscura
CCTCTCTCTTGACTAACATTTGTAAAAAATAAATCTTTATACCTTGATTCCACAATGAACTCCTTCCAACGCCGGTTGCACATAGAGTGGACACGTGTGGTGAATAAATGTTGTAAAACTGTAAAACGCGTCAAGTTCTGGCATGACATACAAAAATGGCGCAACAAGCACATTCATGCCTTGTACGTACGAAAACTGCAAATTTATCAGCCTTGATGTTGGATAATCTGATAGCAGAATAAAAAGAATTAATTGTTTTTTACAAAAGATTACCTTTTTTTTACTCACTTTTGGCTCTCCATGCAAACCCATTCAACACGCGTATAATCATTGCTTCATCAACAACTTTTCCAAAACTAACATCTCCATGAAGCGTTCTAAACGCGTCGTTCTTAATTTTGTCAAACACATCACTTGCGCCTTTTCCTACCAGTCCCACATACTCATCTGCCGACGTCTTGTACACGCCTACTAAAAGCTTCCAAATCCTATGGCGCAAACTTTGATTCGTCGCGACACAGATTCCACCTCCACCACCGCTAATACTACCAACTGTAGAGTTCGGAATTCCTTGTGTGAGAATAAGGCTACGCAGCGTCTTAAGTGTCACGCGCATGACGCGTTCCGTCGGATTTTTTGAAGCTAGGATACGTTCGTATTGTTCCTGCAAGTCTGTACGGCCGACACCTTTACTGGTGACACCTGCAAATATCTGAGTTATAGTTTCTTGTTGAATCATGATGTTTGTGGTTGTGTTGACGCTATTACTACTATTATTGCTATTGTTGCTACCAATGCCGCTGTCGATGCCGTTTGTTGTCTGCAGTTTTGCAAAATACTGAGATGAAGTGAAAGCTGTTTCACCGCTTTTTTGCAGTGTCACGGAGCGAGGGTGAGAAATAGATTGACGTGATGAAGATAATTGTGGTATAACACGTTCAGCAGCCGGCGGAACCATCATATTTCTCGGAGTTGAGTTTGAAGATGTTGTTGCGCGTTGTAGATTAATTTGCTTGGATATAGTTGTCGTTCGAAGCAATGTTGGAGTTGTTTGAGACAATGTAGAAGGTCCCAGATTTTGTTTGCGTGTTTGAGAACTTGAAAGTTGTGGAGTTGAAATTACATTTGAAGTTGGGGGTGCGTTCGAAAATAACTGAGATTGCTGGGTTGGCGCTTGATCTACATGTGACTTCGTTTTCGAGGATGCCACTGCAATAGGTTTGGTGGAGGAATTCCATCCAGGTTTTGATTTTGTGGTTGCTATCGCGTTTGCATTTCTGATTGTTGTTTGTTCACTGCCAGATTATACAGCAAATGACAAAGTTATTTACTTTATTTTGTGTATTATTTTGTATCAATATGAACCTGGTTTGATTTTTTCTGTTGGATCCAAAAATTGGCCTGGGAATCGACGAAAAGGAAGTGTTTGCTGATGACAGAGATTCATTCATTTTTGGTGACAAACTTTTTGCAAAACTTTCTAGATGAACAATTTACTCTCACGATATTTAACGCTCAATTTGCGCCCTGATGCGAATCAACTCCGAGCTTTGGAGTCATTAGATAATCTATCCGCTCTTTGGAAGCGTCAAAGCCTCAAAACTGTGCGAAAAACATCGAAGTATCTTGCAGGAAGTGTTGGCTCAGGGAAAACTCTCGTTATGGATCTGTTTTACAAAGATATAAGCTCTGCTATTCCCGGGATCACTCGAAGAGTTCATTTCTTGGAATTTATTGCTGATGTTCACCGTATGATTGCAAAATGATGATTTCCAAGCGTCTCACATCTCATATTTTTATTTTCAGGTCAATTGCACACGATTCGATCTGAGAGCCCAACTGTTGACCCCTTTGAAATATTATCGAGTTCGATTCTGAAAAACTCTCCTGTACTATGCCTTGACGAATTCCAATTGGTTGATATTGGGGACTCAATGATTATTCGCCGATTGTTCACAAATCTTTTCAATGCCAAAGAATCTTTTCTTCCCATAGAATATTCTGGGGTGAAAGAAGCTATTCTGCCTCCACCATTTACTCTCATAACTACATCAAATAAACCAATAAATGATCTTTATGCGAAAGGATTGAACAGAGATTTAGTAAATCCACTGTTGAAGCTCCTCGAAAGAAACTGTGAAACAATTTATCTGAATTCCAGCAAAGACTATAGGCGTTTGAATGAACAGATAGAATCGCTGAAAAGTTTCTACCACCCAGTCACCAAGGAATCACCATCGATTTACGAAACGCAAGAAGTAGCAAGTGTCGCGTTCCATACTAGATTCGTGTCTGAATGCGAAAGTGCAGATTTCAAGCCTCATTCGCATATTTTTAAATTAGGAAACACCACTCGTTCGTTGCAACTGAAACTACAGGTTCCGAATCTTTGTGCTATGATTGACTTTGAGGTTCTTTGCGGTCACACAGGAAAACTTGGAGCAAGTGATTATTCACGCCTTTGTGCAGAATTCCCAGTCATTTTTATCTCTGGCCCTATTCGTCGGTTAGATTTGGAGAGTGTAGATTCGCGTGGTGTAAAAGATGTTGATCTTGGACGCAGATTTATCAATTTTGTCGATGTTGCGTATGATTCGGGAGTGCGAATTGTTGTTGAAGCTCAAGCAGGAATCGAAGAGGTTTTGTCTGGGTTGAAGGAAGATGAGGTCAATCAAATAAAAAGTGGCAGCACAAGCACTACTGTTGTCAAAGAAGGAGGGTCGAGTTCATCAGGTGCGGCAACTTATATTGGAATAATGGAGTGGAGCGCGACTGGACTGCAAGACGCATCACTGGACAAAATTGGTGGAGTTGGAATTAGCGAGACTGGATTTTCGGTTAAACGAGCAATTTCTCGATTGATGGAAATGGGAACTGTCTCTTTCACCAAAAACAAATGACTTTCTTGATTTTTGAATCGTAAGACTCAAAAATGACCAAATCCAAAGCTCCAAAACGCAGTTCTACACGACAAGCAAAGAAAGCCAACGGATCATCTACGGCACAAAAAAAGCCGAAAATTGAGTCAGTCACAACAGGAACTGCGGCTGAAGGATACGACGAAAAAACGCACTTTGAGACCACTTATCATATTCTTGCCAAAGAGATTCTCGATGATATGCAAACCTACAGACTTCCAAGAAATGGTATCGAATGGGTCAAAAAGGTTTGTTCAATTTTTTGGTGACTTCCATAATTTGGTCTCGATATACGGTCACTCATCTTGTTTACATTTTTGATAATGTCAGATGCTCGATTACACCATTCCCGGAGGTGAAGACAGCTGTTATTAATCTTAGCTTATTATTTGCTGATATATGCGATATTTGAAAAAATATAGGGAAGATGAACCGCGGATTGACTGTTGTGTCCTCGCTGAAATCACTCAAGAAGAGAGACCTTGATGATGAAGAGTTATTGCATGCTGAGGTTTTGGGTTGGTGTGTTGAGCTGGTCAGTGTTTGTCTGTTTTCAATGTTATTGCTTTTGTGTGACGTCACGTCAATATCCAGCTTCAAGCTTTTTTCTTGATTTCCGACGACATAATGGATTCCTCAGTTACTCGTCGTGGCGCTCCATGCTGGTACAGGGCAGAAGGCGTCGGCATGGTTGCCATCAATGACGCTTTTATTGTCGAAGCAGCAATTTACAGACTTATCAAAAAGTATTTTAGGGGTCAGAGTTGGTATGCGGATCTCCTTGATCTCATGCATGAAGTAAATAATCTACATTTTTTAAATCGAATCCGTGTGACTTTCTCTGATTGCTTTTCGAAATTTAGGTTACTTATCAAACTGAGCTTGGTCAACTTATGGATTTGATTACGGCTCCTGAAGACAACGTCGACTTGAATCGTTTTTCTCTTGAAAAATACAAATACATTGTTGAATTCAAAACGGCTTATTACAGTTTCTATCTGCCGGTTGCTCTCTCAATGCTCCTCGATGGTATCTCAGCCGAGTCCGAAAGTTATAAGCAGGCATTGAATGTTTTGCTTCCACTTGGAGAATATTTTCAGGCTCAAGATGACTACTTGGACTGTTTTGGTTGGTTTTATTCAAAGAAGATTCATAGTTGAGATATTTTGAACAGGTGCGCCGGAAGTTATTGGAAAAATTGGCACTGACATTGAAGACAACAAATGTTCTTGGCTTGTCAACCAAGCTTTGCCTCTTTGTAACGAAGCTCAACGAAAGCTTTTGGATGTAAGAATTTTTTTTTTGTTCTCTTGTTTATTCTATTAAACTAATAAACTGAATTGCATAAAGGAAAACTATGGCCAGCGCAAAGCAGAAAATGTCGCAGTTGTGAAAAAAGTTTACAACGAATTGGATTTAGAAGGATTATACAAACGATACGAGGAAGAGTCCCACGACAAGATTATGGGTTTGATTGAAAAAATCAATGAAGATGAATTGCCAAGAGACATGTTTGTTACGTTTGTGAAAAGAGTTTATAAGGTGGAAAATACTTTTTTTCTTATTGTTTGGCATTATTTTCAACAACTAAATTGAATGCATTTTCCCTTTTCCATTATATCTCTATTTTTGCAGAGAAACAAGTGAACAAACCCTTTGTCGACGTTTATATTTGCTATCTTGTGATTGAAAATAAAGTTTTTTTACTCCTGGATTGAAATTATGTCCAAAATAATTTTTCATTTCGACGTTGTATCGCCGTACTCGTGGTTCGCATTCGAAATTATACAGCGCTACAAACTGCGATGGAGCAAAGTGAATTTTGAGTTTTCCCCCGTTTTCTTGGGTGGGATCATGCACGCAAGCGATAACAAGGTCATTAAAGATTAATGAAATTTATATATACCATTTCTCAAAGAAAATAAAATAGCCACCAGCGACAAACCCGTTCAAAGCGGCGCAAATGATGAAAGAAATCCAACTCTTGAAACAAATGTACGATATTGATGTTGGAAATCCTGCGAGTGAGTTTCTCTAACACAATTCATGAACAATTTATTTTAATTTTTTCCCCAACTCCAAGATTTTCCCTCTATCTCCATGCTGGCCCAGCGAATTCTTTTTGCATTAAAAGTTCAAAACTCGGAAAAACTCGAAGATGTCGCGCGGGCGTTTTGGGTAACACTTTTTTTTCATAGTTAAATGCAGAAACTCAATACAAAAACGTTTAGAAACTGTACTGGCGCGACGAGAAGGATATTGAATCAAAGAAGGATTTATATGAATATCTTGCACCAATTGTTACGTCCGAAGCAGCAAATCGTTTAATCAATGTTGATAGCCAGAACGACAAAATCAAAAAGGGATTAATTAATGTGACAAACAGTCTGGTAAAAGAACATGGCGCATTTGGTTTGCCATGGTTTATTGTTAAAAGGGCATCAGACGGTGCAGAAATGACGTTTTTTGGAAGTGATAAGTTTGAAGCTATCGCATGGTTTTTGGGGGAGAAGTATGAAGGACCATGTCCTCCAGGGTATAAGGCAATCAATAGCAAATTGTGAGAAAGAACTGTTCAGAAATAGTTTATTGCTTGTAAAAACGAAGAAACCTATTTGTTCAAGGGGCCATTCTAACGAGGGTGTGTATTAAAGGAGAAAAAAAGAAATGAAAAGAAAAAAGATTATTAGATGGCAAACATGACAAAATTAGGCCCTAGCTCCAAAACCATTATTGAGCTTTGGTATAAGACTTGTTTGTGGAACTTCACAGAATTTAACTTTTTGGTGTTTCATCTCAATTGTCTCTGTACCATCATCATTATAAGGTGTTATCTAGTGAATAAGATGGTAGACATAATAAAACCACACCAGTAGCTTCACATGCTTCATAATTCATATATCTTTAAAATACTTTTCAGCTGTCGACATTTTTTCAATTTCAAAAGCTAGTTAAGTCTTCAGTCAGCTATTCCAAGAAATCAATTGAATTCATGCTTCATTCTTTGATAAAGAAAGATATCAACTCATGTTATGACATTGAAGCATATGCAACTCTGTGGTGAGGGATATGTATTACGAAACAAGTAGTGCAAAATAAATCTTTCTTCTCAATTAAAAGAAATAAACTGTTTTAACAATCAATTTTGAAAGATAGCAAAATGGAAAAAATTGTGATCCCATTCATATAGGGCAGAATCAAAACAAACACTAACAATACTAAATCATTATAAATCTGTTTGTTTTAGTTTATTTTAATAAAGTAAAATTATAAAATAGTTTTATGAGCATTTGATAAAAGCAAACAATCTTTATGAAACAATTAAACTAATTCTGTTTAAACTGATCTGTTATTACTTTGACACACTATTGCAGAGGTGCCAACAGAATCAACAGAGAAACATTGAGGAGAATCTGGTATGTTCACTAGTTAATAGTAAGAGTCCCCGTCAACTTACTACAATGTTCAAATACCTGGAAACACAGACTCTCCTGGATCATCCTACAGAAGAGCATGTCTTGTATATTAAACTAGGAAAAAGAGTGGAAGATGCCCTATAGTGCACAAGGATTTTGAACATAAGCATGTTTCATATAATTGTATTAGAAATCAATAGAAACATTTAGAAAATGTTGAAAAGACAAAAGACAGTTGCAAGATACTATGGAGGCATCCACAGTCTCTTGTATCACCAGATCTATATGTGCTAATGGCCACAGCGCATGCATTCATTATTTGCACAGTAAATTTTAATTTATTAATAAACATATTAAGCTATTTATTAAACAGTGACTTGTCAAAAGCCAATGCAAACTAAGTAAAGGAACCAATTGCCATTCAATATAATACTAATTATTTTGGGTTATAAGTAATGGCAGAAAGATCACATTGGTGTGGTTTTTTCAATATTCCCACATACACATTTTCATCAAAGGAGAAAACTTGAAGACACCATTATACTGATGAATTTCAAATCCAAAAGTGTTTCAAGGAACCAAATGGAAGAAAGAAACTACACAAACAAGGCTATAAAGAGGGCTTTGGATTTCTTTTTTCGTGTAGAATCTTAACAACCAAAATTCTGTCAACTCTTAAATTTAGAGTCTACTATCAAGCTTCTGATAATCCTACCAGAATATCAACATACTGACACACCATCCTGAAGCTAGCTGCATTTCCTGACCAAACTCTTTCAGATACCAGTCTTTTCAATTTGCCATCAATGCTTCAAGGTGCCATTGTGTTTTTGACCAACCAATCAGTAAAAAAACCTGCATTTCTGCCTTCTCCCATTTCCTTGTGCAAACAGGTGTTTTATTGTTCCAAATATTGTGTAATACTTCCACATTTGTCTAACCAGCATTTCATTGACAAAAATTCTTGTTGCTGTCCCATTGAAATCATATCTTGCCAATAATATCCAAATAATAATCCCAAAGGCTTGAGTCTGGATGCTGAAATAACTATAATAAACAACCACACATTGTGATTGAAACAGACAACAAATAAAAAACAAGGAAAGACAATGCACACCATCTCCAACTTCGTTAAAAGAAATAACAAGAAATCGATAGCAATTTTTGTAAGAGAGCTTTAGTTTGTTCACACCAAGTTTTAGCTGATGTTTTCATGAAATTGAGGATTACAATCACAATTTGGTTTTCGTATTTGAGAAAAGCAGTCAATGAATTGGCTGTTTGGAGCCACCTCCAAAACACGAATTAACTCCAACAATGGCGTTGAGCTCCTGTCCCGGGCACGAAGCCTTCCAGCTCCTGGACCAGCAATGACGACTGGGATAACAACCACGCGAATGGACGCGGCAATCGTCAACAACGCTGATAACAACGATGTCAGCATCAAACATGAACTCACCAGTAGCAGCAGTACCAAGTCACTGCGGTCGACGGCAAGTAGCGCTGTATCTGGGCTGGTTCGCGCGGCATCAAGGGGACGCTTGCGGCAACCGCAACAGGAACAACAGCAATCGGCGGGGAGCCGCGCGCGAAGCCGAGGTAGAGGATTAGTGAAGGGAATAGGGGGTGCTGGAGGGGCAGTATGGCGGATTGGCGGAACTGGCGGGACTGGCGGGGTGGGCGGGGAGATTGCGGGCGACACGGACGCCATCGCGCCGCTTGCACCGCCGGCAGACCTCGCGTCGGTCAGCGCGCCGCCAGCGTCGATCGAGCCGGACGACTGGGTGGCGCTGTCAATCTACTACCACGAAAACACGCCGCACCTGCACGTCAGCGCCTACTACGCGTCGCTGGCGGCCGCGGCGGGCAGCGGCGTTGGCCTGTTTCTGTACGCGATCGCCCTGCGCCACGGGCTCGGCGTCGCCCAGGACTCGCGCCGCGGCCTGCAACTGCTGTGCCGCGCCGCCGACGCCGCCATGGATGCCATCGAAAATCCGTCGTCAACCACCTCAAACTCTGCAGACCCTTCGAGCGAAAACCACAACCAACAGCATCTTGACAATGACTATCCTCCCCCCCTCCTCCACTCAGAATCTTTTTCTTCTGCCGCCCCCTCCGCTTTCTCGGAAACACTCTCGCGTCTCCCTGGCTCTGGCGCTGTCCGCCACCTTGCCAAACGCGAACTCGCCGCCGCTCTCTACGAGATCGCAAACTGCTATCGCAACGGCTGGGGTGTCGACGCTGTGTCTGAACCTACCGCGCTCTACTACTATACCGTCGCCTCGAGTCTTGGCGATTGTGACGCCCATGTTGCTCTTGCCGACTGTTATATGCGTGGTAAATATTATCTCAGCGATTAGCGCAATAAGTTGCCATGGAAAAAAAATATTTAGCGAAGCAGAAAGTAACAGGCTTGGAAAATTTTTTTGTTGTGGCACCGAAATTTTTTTAATGTGGCTGAAATTAATTTCGATAGGTGAGTGTGGAATAAAAGCTGATAAACGTATTGCAGCAAAGTATTATCGCCTGGCTACTGCTGCTGGATATAAGGAACCAGGATTGCATTGGATATACAAAGAAAAGTACAGGGAATGATCACCAGCACCATACTAAGAATTCCTACTGCATTTCATCTATTCCTGCATTTTATAAACATGTTTTTTTATTGACCATAACGGAATTAGACTTTTTTTCTTTACTTATTTGAATCGAATAAGAATAAACTGTTCCAAACCAAGTGAATGGAGTCAATGAGGTTCAAAGTACCCACGGAAAAAAAACTGTGAAAATGCTTGATGTTAACGTGACAGATTCAACGGTTGCAGTTGGGTGGCTGAGTTTAATCTACTATATGCCCGGTTCAAATATTTGCATTCCAAACGGCACGGTGACTGTTGACTACCATCCTGTCGATGAATGCACCCAAGCAGACCAACTGTGCCAAAATCAAAACTTTGGGTATTAAACGGCAAAACTACTTTTCTTTCTTTTCCTTTTTTTCCTTCTTTCCTTCTTCTCCTTTCTCCAATGTATTTGTCCTGCTGTAACTTTCTAAATTATCATTCGGCATACTTAATTTTACATACCACAGAATCACAACCACGCATTGCATCAATTCAGCAACTATTGACGATCTTTCGGTTCAAACCAGTGCTCAAATGGGGTCAGGTGTTATGTACGCCGAAATTAAATTTTATCACGACTATCCATGCGTCACCCTTGACCGAGTTGTGCACTACAAGGTATTTCAAAAATAAAAATAAAAATAAAAATAAAAAACTGTGGGGTGAAACGCAAGGAGGCTCACGAAAGCTAGTACTATTGATATCGTTTGGTTCCCTTTGCGTTACCTTACACAGCGATATATATATAAAAGTATTCTGATGAAGAAATTTTTTGAACATTCAGTTGAATACTTGTGTCTATTCCAGTGCTTCCGATGACAATTCCCATTCTTACCAATATGTCTACAATGCGAGCGCGAATTCACTACAAAGCGTGCGATATAGCGATCTCCAATGTAAAACACAAATTTTTAGTCCCGATGCCCACGTTTACAACCTCACTGCTCCTCAAGGAATTTGTAGTGGGGACATTCTGTGGGGAAACTACACTGCAGTCAACATTCGTTTGACAACTGCTGTTGTTATTCCTGCTCAGGGCGGTAATAATATTGGCGCAATTGTTGGCGGTGCTGCAGGTGGGGTTATCGGGCTGGCCTTAATTGCTGCAGGGGCCTTTGTTTGTGTTCGCAACAAAAAAAAGAAATCGAATTTGACACAAAATGGATCAATTCCACCGCCTTATGATCCATTGAATCAAAATCCTGGGCATTCTCAGGTTCTGCATCTTCAAAATCAATTTCTTCTCAATCACAACAGCAACAGTAACATCCCAAATATTCCAAATAACAACAACAACGTGCGCTCTGCAAATAATGCTGGCAACAACTGTGCTATAGCACCCGAAAATCTCCCTCCTCTTGTTCGGCCGACCGACCAATCCTCTCACCAATCCTCCGGTCACAACAGTAACAATAACAACAATGGGGAACATCATTTGCCAGAATTTCAAAATGAAAAAGTCAATGTGAACATGTTTGGCACGATTAATGCTCGAGGTGGTGGCGCTGGCGAAGTAGGTGGAGATTATGGAAGAGACATTTTCTATGCAGATCGGATTGCCCTTTCAGAAATGAAGGTTCCACCAAATCCTTATGAGTGGTCATTTGATGATACAGCCAAATGGTTGTTTAACAACGGTGCCATTCAAGGCGACGATGATCAACATTTGAAAAGACTTGTTAATGGTAATTTATCGAAACAGTGTTTTTTGTTTTTTTTTTGATTTCCATGGTATAATTATTTTCTTTCTTCTGCAGAACAAGAAATTGATGGGAAAACACTCCTAATTATTCCCGATCAACAACTTTTTTTAGCCCTCCAGATTAATGTTGTGGGCAGGCAAGCAAGGCTGCTGGAAAAATTGAGCAAACTGCGTGGATTAGCTGCCACTTTTGAAGATCTGGACATCGGGAACAGTGCTTTTGTTTTTCGCCAGACGTCTAATTATCAACAGCAGCAGCAGCAGCAGCAGCAGCAGCAACAACAACTTCAGCAAACGCTACCTACATACATTACCTAGCACCTTTGATTTTTTTTTTTTTGATTTTTTGATTGTTTGAATAAAAAAACACACTCTGTCGCGTGACCTTCAGAACAAATGTGACGAAGACTATTGACTGGTAGATTGCGTTTTCTATTTCAGCAATGGCGACTTAAAAATCCCTATTTTTTTGATCATTTTTTTGTGGGCTATTTTTTCACTTGCTAACTTGAATCAATAGTTTATTATGTGAAAACAAAAAAGAATAAAAGCAAAGTGTACATTCTTTACAAAAAGTTATGCTCCACTCTCATTTGCAACAAATTTCCGTTCCCTGCACGAACCTATGTTTTCAAAGAGATTCCAATCTTCTCACTTCAAAACGCCCTCTCTTCAACGGCTCGCCGTCTGAACTCCTCATTCCAGGATTCGGTAATGACATTGAAAATTGCATCGGCACCAGCGAGAGTCCTCCCAGAATTGGGGCTGTCCCACGCATACTGTTGAATGCCGCCCCAGTTCCATGCATGGTGCTTAACATTAATACACTCTCATGAGCGCTTTCAAAGCCCGAGTCGGATTGATGATGATGATGATGATGAGAAATAGTATTGGCCGTCGGCAATATAGCATTTTCGGTATCATCGCCGCCATTTACCAGCGACTGTCCACTATCGTTTCTCCCCACACCCCCCACACCAGACACACTGTTCTCATCAGTAAATTCCGGATCCGGTCCGATATACAGCTCATCCGACACGGGCGTCCGGCAAATAATCTCTTCGGCCAAAAGATCAGTCTCCTGGTTCGTGCGTAACATCAGGGCGGCGATTGCATTCGAAAACCCGCTGTGTACCGATTTCCCGATTTTGAATGTATACTCTTGTCGTCTCGGTCTGCTCCAACCATCGACCAGATGCTTGTCATCTATAGTAGTAGTAGTAGTAGCGTGTATGTGCGTTTGCGTTTTCCGATCGAAAGCCACAAAAAGAAAAAACCAATTACACAGACAGTGGAAGTGATTTTCGCATTCAATTGGAGATCGGGGCGGGGAAACAGTTTCAGTTGATACAAATTGATCAAGACTAGCTTACCGTCTTCTGATGCATTCACCGGTAATGACATTGAATTCGAATCGTTGACGGTAATGCTATTGCTGGTTGACAGATTTGATGGAACCTGCACTGGTCTGTTCGCCGAAGATGGGAATGCATGCGACCAGTCGCTCGGTGAGGGCAATCGGTTAATGTCGTTAGCCACGAGTCTTCGTGGTTGTACAAATACGTTTTCTTCGAGGAGCGACGCTGGCTCAACCATTCGTTTCGTTCGGCGGTGATTAAAACGTTTAAGGGGAAAAGTTGGAAAACAATCAAATTTCTGTCAAATTTAATGTCAAAAACAAAACGCTGTCAAAACTCTACGATTATTATAGATTATAAATTCCATTCTATTACCACCCACTGATCGCCAAGCTTCAAAATCAAAACAAAAAGAAGAGATCAAAAAAAAATATATTGCCATAGTTATGTCAGGAATCTTCACTTCCTGATGCTTGTGCCATGTTTTGATACATTTCTGGTCTGTTAACAACAATATACGGATGAACAACAGGCAGAGTACTTGTGGCGACTCCTCCTAACATCGACGGAATGTGTGATCCACGTGGCATCAAAAGAGCCGGCGGTGGTCCAGGTAAACCTAACGGCATCACAAACCCAGGTGGAGGCGGACCGGGCATGAGAGAAGTTCCAGAATGAAACGAAACGTGGTCTCCACCAACATTAAACATTGGAGGCATCACCAGCCCTGATCCGGGAATCACTGGTACAAATGAACCCCGATTTGATTGGGGTTCATTGGAAGCGTTCATAATTCTTGTTTGTCTTTTCATTTCGTATAACGCTGGATTCCTTTCGTACTCCATTCGTTCGTGCTCCATTCTTCTCAGTTTCACCCATTCACTCCATCTCTTCATGTTGATTCCTTCACCAGTAAATTCACCCTCCCGTCTTGACTGATCATGTCCAACATCTTCACCTGCAACACGTCTTGTGGCTCCCCATGAAAAATCGTCAAAATGCCAGAATGCATAAACTGGAAGGAAAAAGTTCCATATTGGTAGGGAGCATAGGTAAATAATCATCCAGAAAATATAAATCGGCCGGTTGGCAGTCATAACAATTAAAACAGCGGGAAGACCAAGAACAAGCGCAAGCAGAATGAGAGGAAGCTCGGTGTCAGCACCAGTTTTTGTAACAGTTAAAACAAGAATTGTAAACGTAAACGTAATTGCCGCCGGAAGAACAACAGTTCCAACCAAATTCATGAAAATGACAAACTAAATTTGATTGAGATACAAAACTTTCTGGAGAAAAGGGGAATACAAACCTGCATTGAGATACAAAATGTGCCACACATATCTCCCACAAGCAAAAGTTCAAGCAAATTGTGAATTGTAGAATTGATCCATCTCCGCCTTTGGGATAGTAAAACTGCGAAAGAGTCCGGAGCAACTGTTTTACAAACAGCCGGAGGACAAAATACCAAACGACGTTTAGTGAAAGTTCTCAGCATAATTGTGGTCAGGAATCGATCTTCGCCCAGAAGAAGCAGGTTTTTCTTGTGAAGAGTATCAACAATGTGCTCAGAATATTCTTCGACAATATCAGGATTTGCCAAAATTGGAACCCAGTATCCATTTGGTCCTTTTGGTGTCTTGATGCGGTACATTGAGAAACATCCTGAAAAAAAAAGTTAATACAATGTATTTGGATTTATCACAAAGATCAATTAAGTTTGTTTAAACCTGGAAGGCAAGTACATCCACCAAATACAGACTCAAACGCTTTGGTCATATGATGCGAAATATAATACTCAAACACCTAATGATAAAATTTACCAACTGCATTCAGTACTTCATTAACCACACAAACCTGAATCATGGTAACCCAAGAATCCCACTTGTTTGAAATTTTTGTTTCACCACAAAGTCCCATAACACGATCATCCTTCAGCAAACATGCAATCATATGACTTATCGCGTCCGGGAAAACTCTAGTATCAGCATCAACCATCATTAAAGCTTCATACTTTTCTGGATTAACTCCAGTAATTGTAAATAGCTTGAAAAAGATATCGAATTCGAGCTCTGTCATACGATCATCAAACATAACTTTTGCCAAAAAGTTCATTAGCAAAACTTGAGAATCGCGCTTGCCACGATTTCCAGGCTTGGCTGCAGGTTTCTTTGGATTCCGTTCTTCTTCATTTCCAACCTTGACAATCAAAATCATTGGCACACGCCCTTCTGATCGTTTCTTTAGTGTCCTCATATGGGCGGGGGTTTCGTCTTCGCCAACAACATCATTCATTTCAATCGCAGTTGTCACAGTGTTTTTTTTACCGCCAGCAAACCTGGATTTTTTTGGTTTGGGCACTTCGCGTTGCTTAAGATCGTATTTGTACCATCCTGCATAAACTTTCGCGTAGTTTTTACGATTCGCTCCATCGGCAATTGCAACATAGCTGTACGATCCTGGGCTTCCACCCAATCTTGGATCATCTTTAGGAAATCGTTCGTCCACTTCAATCATATCAATCAATATGTCGGGTGTGGTTTTTTCGTTGTCGCTTCCAAGGACAATTCCGTCCGCAACGACAAACAAGCACTTGTGTGTTCCCGGATAATAAGAGTGAGCAATCGAATTAAGCGTGGCTTTGAGAGAATCGACGCCTTCAGAATACGCAGTTACCATACAGAGACAGTGCATCAACGTGGGGTCATTCAGGATTTCAGATGTTTGGGCGTCAAGCGCCGGTCCTTCGATTTCCATAAAACCAAACTGCGCGTTCCAGTTTCGCGAAGGATCGACTTCATCACGTTTCGTTTCGCGGGAGTAAGCTGCAGAACGAGAACCAGAAAATCCAGTTGCAACAGGAAGAGGACTGTTTCTGGAGTTTTTATAGCTTTCGAGTGCTGCCAGCTTGATGAAAGTACTGTTGCGGTTATTGGTATCCACATTTTTGTCTTCATCATTTGATGATACTGTATGAATGGATCCAACAGGACCCATTGCTGCACCAAACGCGCCAACGTTGGGATTGTATGGAGTGATTCCACCTTCAAAATCAGGGCCAGGACGCCCTCGAAAACGAAGTTGTGGATATTGGTCGGACTCAGCACGACGACCAAACTCGGCGCGGCGTCTTTTGAGATCAGCCATAGCCCGCTTATAAGCTTTATTATTGCCTAGAGTCCATCCGATAGCGTACTTGAAGTAAAGTGCCAGAACGAATTGAGCCAAAACAACCAATAAGATTATCAAAAGTGATACCCAAACAACAACAGACGCGAACAAGCAGTTTGGTGTAACCGGATCAACAATAGCAATTTTCAGATAATCCGTCATACAGTATCCAGCTTCCATTGCACCAATGTTTGCAAAAGCTCGAGTTGCATCTTTTCCGACATGAGCAATAACCAAAGCAGCAACATCGCTTCCTACATTTCAAGTCAGCAATCGCCAGATTCAAAATTTGAAAAAACAAACCAAAAATTGATGTATTGACACGGCCAGTAACGAAAGGAGTCACATCCAAAACATTTCCATTCAAGACCATGACACTTTTTCCAGATTGTGACAGCTGAATAACTTGTTGGAAAGTAGCAATAAGGTTTCCTTGCCATTTAATAAGTCTTGTCACGTCAACTTGCGGGTGGCAAACACTTGTTGGATTACTGCGAACGGTTGCATTTGAAATTTCTGCGACAATAGTTCTGATTATTGAAATTAAATTATGATTACGTAAAGAAAGTCTTGATAAAATAAATTACGTTTCTATCACTTACACATTTGGCCAGAGAGTTGTATTTGTAGCAGGAATTACAGCTGTGCAAGGAAATAAGGGATAACTACTTTGATCGAAAGCAGCACAACTCCCAGAACTGCGAGCTGGAGGAAACATCAAACCAAAGTCACCACCATTTCCAGCAGCAACAATGGAGGCGATATTGGCACTATAATAAGTATCATGATCAGAGGATGTTGTTGTGTAAAGGGTTCCATGGATTGCAATGTTATTTGAAGTGTTTGAAGGTTTGAGGTCTTGGTAGGGCAGATGAATTGTTGGGTCTGTAGCTAACGGACAAACGATATTTTGGAAACCGAAAGTGAGGAAACCAACAATGCACATGAGAATAAAAATAATAATGCAGAGAGCCACTTTTTCCCTGTAGGCTTGTTGAACTAATGTATCCGACTTTTTAAGACACTTGTCGATGAAAATAGCTGGAATGCAGCATGTGAGGATCCACGAAGTGTAAACCCAGGAGTTTGTTTGAATTGTCTCTGTTTCGCGTTTCTTTGCCTTAGACTGCTTGCGGGAAAGTGAGTTAAAGACGTCATCACCATTGCTGTCTCTCCGCGCCGGGCGTGTGAGAGTTTTGCGACGACCTAGAAGATTTGCTGACACCGGCATCAGTTGATTTTGCTGATCGTATGGCGAAATGGGCAACGTCTTGGGTGGTCGTTGTTGTTGTTGTTGTTGTTGCTGTTGTTGATGTTGACGCTGGTTGGGCTGGAAATGGCTCAGCGCAAGGCCGCCGTTTGCCGCATGCGCTCCACTGACACTTAATCCAAAATCGCGAAATGCCACAGCCTGCGGTACTGCTGGCTTGGAGCTGCTTGAGGCAGCGTAGTCGGTTGTGCTGGTGTTGTTGTTACCTTCTGTACGCAGAAGTTCCGTCAGATGCGCCGGCAGATCCACCATCTCATCATCGTCATCAAGAAATCCATCCACGACAGGAAGCGTTGGTTCTGGTAACGGGCGATTCCGACTAGACATAAGTCTTTGTATTTCAAAAGACTAAACCAGCGCTTGAATTTTCTTCCAAATCACTTTTTCAAATCAGTTTCAAACAAACCAAAACTTTGACTGAGAATCTCCCTCGTGTGATATACGAAGCATTCGTCATTCTCTTGGTAATCAAGTTAAGTATTTTTACACATGGTTGATGGTATATGAGTAAATGTTTTCTCAGCTGTGTTTTATTCGCTGAAAATCGCAGTAATACTGGTTAATTTATTTGCGTAAAAAATTGTACAACGCAGTTACAGTAAAGAAGCCCAGATTCCAGGTGCATTGGAAGGACCATTTTGACAAAAATAAAACTGGATTGAAGGATGTATTATTATAAGTACAGATGATTGACACATACAACACGCAAGGTGTTGTGAACTCCAAGATTTTCTGCAAGAGGATTTTCTCATAAGAAGAAAAAAAAAGAGAAAGAAGTATGAAAATGGATAAGTGTCAGGGCCTGCGTTTACAAGGATGTAAATTGGTAGCTGAAGCATCAGAGAAATTCCTGCAAGATATATGCAGTCTATTTGCTACTGACAGAGATTTTGTCAAATATTGTCTCCTCTTGTGATTTATCACCAAGAATCCCAGATATATCTTTCACCCAGGAAACTACACATGTTCTGTATTTAAATCAAGCATAATTATTACACGTGCTGAAATTTTGCTGTATTTGGATATGGCTACAGGCATGAATGGCAAAAATAGAATCCAAACACCTCAAATGCATTGAATAGTACCTATTCCAATAGCAAAAGCAATTGAATAATATTGATGTTAATAAGGGAGAAGTTGACGAAAATCACAATGATGACATCTGTGCGATAATAAAATAAAATAATAAAAGAACCGGTTAAAAATGAGCGAATTCTAATGCAGTTTAGTTGAGTAAAATTTCAAAGAAGTGAGAGTAGGAGTTTTCAACAATAAATTTGGTGAGCCAAATATCTTTATTTCGCTGCTGAAGTTGGGGCTGTTTTGCTGGGAAAATTTTGGGCCAATGAAAAAGCGACAAACGAAACAAAAAGATGCAATACACATACGATGAGAATGGAATATTCGTGTATTTTCTGCTGTCGGTTTTAACGTTTGCGCTGATCCCCGCGACTTTCTCGCTGCTCTCGGGTCCATCTTCTCGCTCAGGAAAGCGTCATCTGGCTGGTTCGTATTTTAGTTTTGTTTTCCATACGAGAAAGCCTAAAATACATGCAATTCAAATTGCCGCACGCGCGTAGGCATCAAGGACTGCTCATGTGACGCCTGTAAAGATAAACAAGCTCGGCTCGGAAAGGCAGCGGCTGCGAAAACCACTGGAAACTGGGCAAAAAAGTAAAACAAAAACAAGAACTCAGAAAACCATTCTCTTGTCTTCTCTTACATCACGAATCATGTGTTTCTGTTATCAGCGAACTCAAGCGAATATCATTTAATTCTGTGGATGCACAGGCAGTTGTAAAAAAAAAATCGCATCAAAATGAATGAGAATGAACACCAGAGATGTATTTCGAACTTTTAAACTCACTCAACAAGTTTATAGGGCACTTATTTTGACTATCGGATGGCTATTTTTTGGTTTTGTTGCTTACAAGGTTGCTACTACTCACCTCGCTAATACTGGACTCTGGGATCCCTATGAAATCCTTGGAGTATCTACGGTTAGATATTTTTTCCACGCATATTATTGTTCTTTACTTATTTTATTATTTATTATTTTTTTCACAGTCTGCGACCAAAAACGAAATCAAAAAGAAATTCAGAGATTTGTCTCTGATATATCATCCAGACAAAGTTCAAGGAACGGATGCGGAAAAGGAAGCTGCAGCAAAAATATACAACGATTTGTCGAAAGCGCAAAAGGTCCTCACCGATGAAGAAGCCCGTAAAACGTGGGATGAGTTTGGACACCCTGACGGACGCCAAGGTGATTTCTTTTTGAATATTCAATACTTTTGTGGAATTAATTTTTTTTATATTTTCTTTTTTGTTTTGCCAGCCTTGTCGCTCGGAATTGCCCTTCCAAAATTTTTGGTTGACACGAAAAACTCTGTCCTTGTTTTATTCCTTTATGGAGCTGTGTTTGGTATTCTTTTGCCAACCACCGTCGCGCGATGGTGGTACAGCTCGAAAAATATGAACAATGACAAGATCCGCCACGAAACTATGGGAAAATTGTACAAAGAAGTGAAAGCCGACACGAATCCAATGAATTTGATTGATATCATTGCTGTTGCCGACGAACTTATCGATGCCGTGACTTATAACGTGAAAACCGAGCGGGCAGCTGTTGAAAAACTTGCAGAGGAGATTGCGATTGAAATTGCGAAATATGGGTACATTTTCCAGGCAAAGAGAAAGGTTGGATTTTATTTTATTATTCTTTTGTCAGCTTTTAAACTTTCTTTATTTTTAGTATACGACTGTCGGAGACGCAATTACCCACAAAATCCAGATTTTGCTTTACAGCCATTTGATTCGAAAAAAGTTTGAAGACCCAAGGCTTGCCGCTGAGCAGGCTCTAGTCGCTGAACGTGCTTGCTTGGTTGTTGCTGGTGTTTTGCAAATTTGTGCGGCGCGTTTTTGGCTGCCGGTCGCCATTGCTGCCATTGACTTACGTCAGGTATAAAATAATAATTACCTCAGATATTGAAACATTTTAATTAATCTGTTGTAATCTAAAAAACAAGGCTATTGTTCAAGCTACGTTACCATCAAAAGGACCGTTAGGTCAACTTCCATTCATGACCCTTGAAACTTTCAAAGAAATTCTTTCCAAGAAGGTTAATATTTTCCGATTTATTCTGAACAATAAATAATTTAACATTAGAAAACGGCTGCAAGTCCCCGCCAACTCATTGAAATGGAAGAAAGCGAACGTCGTGCTCTCCTGAGCTCATTTTCAGATGCCAAATACAAAGAAATCATCAGTGTCGCTGAACAATATCCCCTAATCCGAATCCCTAAGTGCCATTTCCACGTCGTTGGCGAAGAATACATCACCCCGTCATCCATCGTCACCCTCACCGTCACCCTCGAACACATCACGCCAGCCGTCGCGCGCGCTGAGAAACTTGAAGGCCCACCCTTCCTCACAAATGTGTCCCCGCCGGCATTTAACCCTCTTGAAGAGCCCAAAAAACCGACCACAGATCACCTGTTTGTGGCTGCGGAAAGAGATCTCATGCCCACGCATTGTCCGTACTTTCCGGCGCCGAGATACAGCACGTGGTGGGTAATGATGGGGAACCCAGACATTGGACGGTTGATTTGTTTGGGAAAAGTCTCAACGTGTGGGCCACCAGGTGTCGGTGAGCCGCAGAGCTGTCGGTTGCAGTTCCAGGCGCCGCCGCAACCTGGGAGCTGGAAATTCCATGTTTTTGTCAAAAATGATAGTAGTATGGGGTGTGATATGACTGTGATTATGGATTTGAATGTTGTTGATGCGCCGGATATCAGTCGTACGATTGTGGAGGATGATATTAGTGAACCGGATGAGGACACGATTGCGGGACAGATGGCAGCAATTAAAGCTGGAAAGATTCCTGGCGAAGGGAGTAAACCGGCTGGTAGAAAGCCCGCAGCTGAAAGAGATGATGCTGAAGACTCTAGTGATAGTGAAGATGAGGATTGATTTTTTTTCTCTTTTAGTTGGTCTCTTTTTTTTTTTTTGTTGTGTTGTATTCGTCGTGAGAAGGCGGGTTTTTCAATGATGAAACAAATTAACATCAATAGTTTTCTTTGATTGTAATATTGAATTGCACTGGTCTGTGAGATTGAGCCTACTGCACTTATTCTGACCCAATTACCCTCTGAATTCTAAATTTGCTTGGAACAAGAATACACAACTTGTCCTACTGCACTTCGAAGATAAAGATCATGGATATACTTTTTTGATTCAATTATTCCAACTTAATTTCAGCATGATTTTCTGTTACAGCAAATGAATTTGGAAGGCCTTGAATGTAAACATCCTTCAATAAATGATTGGATTTGAAATTATTTTGACTATTGTTGAAGTTAAGACAGATTCAAGCTGCATTGAAGAATGAATTCACTCTTTGTTGAAATAAAAACACTCAAATCACTCAAGAAAAAAAAAAGAGAAAAGGATACAGTGGACTTGCCTTTCCATTATTAAGCTTTGTATTAATACAATAAAAATGGCAAGATTTATTTTAAAGACTTTTACAATTTTTGCAATGGAGGATTTTGAGAAATGTAAGTCAATATAATAAAGAAAAAAAATTCTGCTAAAATCGGCACCACATACAATCATAGACAGAGATTGCAACCAAACAATCGTTTAAGTTTGCATGATATAGTTATGGAAGTTTCAAGGATTCATTTGACAAGCAATTTCTGTAATATTCAGGTGATTTCAATGTTCTATTGGTCAAGTAGTAAAATAGACTTTTAAGGTGTTATTGTCAGGAGCAAACAACACAGTTGTTTTTATTTTTGTAAATCAATTGACAGGAATGCATCAAGTATCAACAGAAAATGATCTTTTCTGTCTTTAATCTTGGCCCATTCCTCTTTAATCCATGGAATGTAGACTATTATTAATTCAGCATTTGTATCTCAACATTGTATTTATTCACCTAAAAGGAAGTAGTAGTTAATGATTATAAATTTTTTTTTATCCCACACTATTAAATCCAGATGTAAGGATGCCCAAACTTCCTCAAAGGAACTGACATCTATTTTCAATTATATTCTATATTCCTAAAAACAGAAAAGAAAGACAGAAGAAACTAGTTGTGTCAAACACAGAACCATGACCCCAAATGCAAAGAACCAATGCAGCAATGCCAATGAGGAATTAAACAAAGTGTTAGAATTGTTTTATGCTCCCTGTGTTATGTGTTCAATAAAGAAAAAAAGATTGAAGGACGATTTTCAAGAAAAATTTTGTCAATCACATGCCATGTCCCTGAGTTTCATAAGCCGTTACTTAGATTTTAGCATCACAGGCTTAACTATCCTATGGATCGAACTTACCTAGGGATTATGACATAAAGAGAATAAAAAAGTGAAAGATGAAGAAAAAGGCCAAGGAATAACTGAAACAGTTAAGCAGCAACTTTCAGGAGAAAGTGAAATGCTGTTCGAAAAAAAAAAAAAAAATTCTGAATTATTTGAATCTTCAATAAATTGACACACATCAGGGAGATAAAAAAAGAAGTGGTGCGCTACGTTGGAGGGCAATTATAGTCCTTTGAAACAATTTGCAAGAACCCTGACGAAAACTTGGGGTTTTACCTCTAAATTATTCATTCCAAATTATCTCTTATTCTGCTAACTTCAGCTATAATAAAATACCACCATGATTATCTCTATCACGATATACATTATTCTATTACATTATATAGAGCTGGTGCCAAACAGGCGCCGAATAATGGCATAGGCAGCAGTGATATCCAAATGCCGTTCCAGAGACAACACAAACCCTTAATGGCTGGGCAGTTGTTGAAACCAGAAATTGATATGATGATTCATGATTTGCAATCGAACAAATGAAGGCAAAACGACAAATTCGAATAGGGAGACAAAATGTATACAAAAAAAA
>JADGJH010000125.1:0-10569 GCA_027596945.1 Physocladia obscura
AGCAAAATAAAGTAGATTGTAAATAGCAAATTATAAATGTAAATGTATATTTAGAGTATTTATTGTGTGTTTCAACAGGATGTGAGATATGAGGAAGTCTCAAGTGCTTCCCTCTTAAATATAGCTTCTTTTCTTTTAGAACATATTCCCATTGTCTTAGCATTTTGCAATTATCAAATGACTTTGTCCAAGAATACAATATTGTGTGGCAACCAATCAAGTGAGTTTAACTCACATGTAAATAACATGATTTCAGAATCATATATGAACATTGAGTGAAGGGTTCACCTGTTTTTGATCTGTTATCTGTTCTTTTGAGTCATTCTGACCTAAATCCCATTATTTTGTTTTCTTTCTGTGCATCTGCTCCTGCCATTTTGTATCTCTATTTTTTCTCAGCAATATCAATTTTATTTTCATTAGGTTTGTGCCTGATTCCAAATTTTATAGTGAAGGTGAACAATTCCCCAATAATTACTGCCAAGTGTCTGATCAGTAATTATTGGATTATCTCACTTTGCCTGATCTCCTTTTTCAATCTCTGTTGCTTACCAAACACAATGCAAAGGCATCTTGTCAAGCATATTTTTGATTTACATCCATTGATTGGTGTTTGAGACTTTTCCATGTAAATCTGATTGCATGAAGAATTTGCTAAATAAACAATATGCTGATGGTTTTCTGGAATTGTTTGCAGAATGCATCTTGCGCTTCATCCAAAAAAAATAGAGGGTATACAGTGAAGTATTCCACTAGCCATTGCTTTTGTAATGCAGAAAACTTACAATCAATGACTTTTCATTGCCCTTTTGTCAATGTTGCATTTGATTCAAATTGCTTTATCCATCAGGCAATTATTTGAGGTGATTTTCAGTTGCCCCAACTCTTTCCATAGACATATAATGAAAATAGTCATTATATAGGACATTTACTCACATATTTGCACTGGCTTGTACAACAATAAAAAAATGTTGGCCAACTTTTGTTCCCTGTGCCAAGAACAAGCAAACTGAGGCAGCACAGTCCTTTAATTATTGGCTCAATAGTTTTAAATATGCCAAAGGCAATGGCAGAAAGATTTCAGTTGGTTGTTTTGTGATTGCCAAGATTATTGCAAATCAACGTAGGTAGGTGTAATGCCAGGATAAAATTTCAACCAAACTGCTTTCAACTCTTCCAACATAGGTTTCCACTGGGCCTCCATCAAGTAGCTGGTTTTGTTGTACATGAAAAGGGCTGGTGTGATATCATCTTGGTGCAATCTTGTTTCTTCATGAGGTAAGACGATGTTGCCAATTTCAGCAGTATAATAAAAACATCCATCACTCTCTTGCTGCTGGCAGATACAAATGGAATAAAATTTGTGTACAGACTTCTTTTTCTGTGAAGCTTGTTTGGATGTTCAATGGCTGGAGTGATGATACCTTTTGACAGTGAGTTGTCATTTTGTAATTTGATGCACATCTCAACATTGATTACATTCTGTAAACTGTAACCTCACATAGCAATCCACTGCTCAAACGCAGCTACCCTGCTTTGATCTCTTTCAGAGTAGTCAGACTCATATGTGCCACTGATATAGCTTTCAGGTGTTTGGCACAAATCACCTTTTTGTGCTGGTGCTGGAAACTCTTGAACCACTTAATGGCTATTTTTGTCTATGGTATCTTGTTACCAAATTGATGAAGTCTGGACATGCAATTGGGTGATGGAACATGGCTTGTGCGTAGGAATAAAATAACAAATATTCTTTATTTGTGAATGTACTGTTGCCACGTGAGTAATCTGGGTGTTTTCCCAGTCATTTGTAGATTCATCTCTTGCAGCCTTGGTCAATATTCAATGTTGACTGGCAACAATTTGGGAAGCTCCATCATTGAATGTTGTTTGTAACCAAATTGGTTACTTCTCTGAAGATGCAGCTATTTTCAGCCTCAAACGAGTTCATTTGTAAGATCAAGCAGTTGTTGTTCTTAGTTCAATAAACTAATTTATTTGTTGATCAGATTTCAAGACGTTTTTTCATTTTTCAAGATTCACTCAATTCCCTCTTTTACTATTATTTTCTAATAAAAATTTTTTTTTAAAAATCTGAGTGAAAAAAAGAAACAAAGCAAAAAGTAACAAAAAAACACTTGCTGGCACTTTTCACTGGCTTAATATTCCAGCAATGGCGACCTCAAAAGCAGGAATCAAATGCGTAGCCAAAGATTTGCTAGAAACCTGACAAAACTGAAACTGGAAATCAAACTTAATTTCTGAGAGAATTGTCAATCCATTTGCAAGTTTGACAAAAGTGAAATAGTTGTGCTAGGGTCAATTATTTAAACATCAGTATTTTACAAGACAAAAAAAATTTAACTGTGTCTGTACTCACCAAATCTGTCGTCCGTTGCGCAACTGTAAATACATTGTTTGAAAAAAGTTTTGTCTTGACATCATCCACAGATACATATCTTGCTGAAATGGCAAAATTTGTAACACTTTCAGACGACGGCGGCAACTCGGTACTCCAAGACCGCAGCCACGTATCAGCATCAACGACACTATTCTCCAAAAACAAGACATGAACTGGCAACAAAGCTTGAAAGTACAGAATTCCCAAATTGCATTTTAAAGCAATCTGAACATCTTTGTGAAAATTTAAATACTGTTAAACTTCAAATAATAATAATAAATAAATAAATAAAAAATAGAACAATACTAAACTGTTGACAGGATTTGAAGGTTGTCCTGCCGCAATGTCGATTTTAAGCGCAATTGCTTTTTTAGTGCTCTGTCCAGCAAGTAGTGTAGGTACATTGAGGGGCTCGGCAGGGCTTAACCCAAAAGTATTGCGATTGAACAATATTGCAAAATCGCTCAATGGTTGCAAACCACCTTTGTTGCTGAGTGTTGCTTCAAAATACACTCGACCCGATCTGCGAGAGAAAGTTCCCGTCACTTCAAGTCCTTTTCCGGCCTGCATGTCGAGGATTAGGGATTCAGGTGGGATATAGCTCACGGTTGGTGGGAGAAGAGCTGGCGATGAGATTGCTCCAAGCAAACCAGAGTTTCCGTTCGGTGGCAACAATGATGTTGGAGAAAGTGCACTGTTCAAACTTAGAGGATTCATTGAGCTGGAAATTAATCCTGTGTTGTTCAATGTTCCATATTGCTGTGAAAGCGGTTGCTGCACTGTGATAGTTGCAGCTTGTTTTGACGGTCCAAATGGATCCAACTCAACCAGTCCACCAGAAATTCCAGCCACATTTTGTCCTCGGCCAAATATAGGTCCAAATGAAGGCTGCTGGGAGAATCCAGACCCGTTCTGTTCTTGATTCAAGCCGTTAAAACCAAACGGGTTGCTTTTTATATTCAAATTTGCAGTTTGATTCGTAATCGAGTTCAAGAACATATCAAGCTGATTCGGGCCAAGAGATTCTGGAATTGGTGTAGAAGAAATTTCTGGGTGATCTTCTGGCTCAGCTTCGTCATCATCGGCAGCATCTTCATTGATCGCCAAAGCTTCGAGATTTAGTTGAGGTTCATCACCAAACATACCATCCATACTATCATTTGCAATTGGTGCTTGACGGGCACTTCATGAAAAACAAATACCAGGGTACAATTTTTAATAAAAAGCCTCATTATTTAACGTTTGAAAAAATATATGTACTCACAATACATCTCCATCCAAATGTTTACCGTAAGCCGAAAAATCGCGGAAGACGAAAGCAGGAGAAGGATCAACTTTCTTTTGCCTCAACCCACCAATAAAAGTTCCAGGCGTTTTGTGATAGATGGAAGCAAGGGTCGAAATATGCAAAAACAGTTCCTCGAGAGTTTGTGATGGCAGATTTTCCATTTCTGCACTAATTGGAGGGCTATCGCCAAACACAATAACTTTTGCAGCAACTGGATCTGTCGAAAGTAAACGCCAGTAAATGAATCCTCTATCCCGCAGGTCTGGGTTGTCGATATCTTCGGTGCACCATTTTAAGATTTTCGGAATTAATTCTTGACCTTTTGTCGGGCGCTTGATAAAAAGTTTAACAACTGCCGTAAGAAGAGCCAACTGTACGTTTGGCGTTTCGTCTTTGAATGATTCCAAAAAATGTTCAAGCAATTCATTTGCGTTTTCGATTCGATCGGAATAGTGGCCAATAATCCAAATCATCGATGCCTTCGCCTCTGATTCGTCCAAACTGTCCAGATTTTCGCACAGTGTCGTAATTATTCCCTCGTAACGATTTGGGTATCTGCGGAAGATATCCTGTTGAAATGATCAGAAACTAAGATAAGTTTACACGTTTTATCAATCACCTTAATTACGACAATACTTTCTTGCACCACATAATTGACTTTTGTTTTGATTAAATCGACAAGAGTTCGCACGCATCGATCCGCAGATGATTCAATTTTAATAGCGCATTTTCCGATCGCCCGTATAGATTTTCGAACAAAATCGACGTCAATTTCTGTCGCGTATCTAATTTTTTGAATGAATTTTGAGAAAACATAAATAAAAGGAAGAAACCATACTCTTTCAATTCAGGCAAAACTTGCTCAATATTTTCATCACTGACAAGTCGAAAAATTATTTCAAGCTTTGCAATTTTAACATAAATTGGATCGTTGTATTTGCAAAAGAACACTTTGATGTCATTCTTCAAAAAGTCCGGTTTTCGTTGTAAAATCAGCTGAATATTTCTGAGGGCGACAAATTGAACTTCGGACCCGTTGTTCAAAAGGGTGACTGTGTTGGGGAAAAAAAGTTTAAAAGACTAAAATCGAATTTGGAGACTGTTCACATACCTAACGGAGATCCAATTCGTCTGAAGAAAGAATTTACGGATTCATCTTTCAATATATAGTTTGTCATGTATAAAATTACCCGAATTGCTGATAATACAACAGCAGAATTCGAGTGTGACAGACGAGGCACAACCCGTTCGGCGACAGATTCGGCATCGCTATGTTCTTGAGGAACAAAGTATAAAAGAGCTTCAAGAATATAGACTTGTCCCCATCTGAGTTGTTTACTTTTAACTAAAAAAATATGAAAAAGCACCCAATTGGGAGCCAATAAATCATACTCTGAGCATTCGTTCAGGGCTGTTAGAAGCCTACTCGCCAAAGGAAAATCCACGCGCATATCGAAGCCAGGATTTCTTTCAGCAATTTCGGTAAGCGCAGCAACAGCATTGGCTACAACCTAATTTTCATTTGTAAATGCACTGAAATTTGTTTTCATAAAACAAACCATCGAGTTATCACTGTTGAGTAAGTTTCGCAATTTGTCCATTAAACTGGCTCTGTCAATAGCAAAGCGATCGTGAGTGTACAGCTTTACGACGGCAATCGCGGCAGTCTTCGCAACATATGCATCTCGATCTGCCAAACTTTTAACAAGAGCGGTAGAAAGTGCATCAATCAGCTTATCGACTTGCATATAACCCATTGTGCGTAACGCGAGCGCACGGATAAGCGGGTTTGGATCGACCAAATCTCGCTGAAATATTTTTTTTAAACATTCCAAATCAATAAAAATAAGTATGCGGAAAATAAAAGCGATGGGAGATCATACCTCAAAGGCAGCAATGGTCAGCTTTGCCAGATCCGGTTTTGCGCGGGCATAAGACACAATATATAAGTACGCCATTTTCTTAACTTCAAGCATCGGCGCCTGCATAACGGCTACAACGTCAGCAAACAGTGGGCTCATATCGTTGCCCATTGTCATGTTTGCTACGATCTATTCATTATTGTTATACTCATTTATTTCAATATCATCGCTTTTTAATGTTGCATCAATATATCTGCACGGCATTAACCTTCTTGAGCACGATCCGCTTCTTCGTATGCTTTGTATCGCGTCGGTCAGCCGCCGCAAGTTCTTCACGTAGCTCTTGCACTTTTCCTTTGCTGAAATACTTTGTGTCGTTGCCACTCATTTTGAAGAAATTCAAATCAAATTACCGAATGTTTATTTTCCCTTTCAATCACTGAAACGCTTGGAGACCAGTGATACCCCGTCCAATAATTAAAGCATGAACGTCATGAGTGCCTTCGTACGTATTAACTGCCTCCAGATTCATCACATGTCTGATAATATGGTACTCATCCTGAACTCCATTTCCACCAAGAATATCACGCATGTCACGAGCAATCGCAAGGGCCTTCCCGACGTTATTTCTTTTAACAAGAGACACCATCTCTGGTGCAAGCATCGGGCCTCCTTCAGCATCCTTAAGTCGACCAACCTGCAATGACGCCTGCAAACCCAATGAAATTTCTGTCAACGCGTCGGCAAATTTTTTCTGAATTAGTTGGAACCGGGCCAATGGTCCACCAAACTGGTTACGCTCGAGTGTATATGTTCGCGCTTGAGCAAGACATGCTTCAGCTGCACCAAGAGCACCCCAGCTAATTCCATATCTTGCATTGTTTAAACAGCCAAATGGACCTTTTAGTCCTTGTACGCCGGGAAGAATGTTTTCAGCTGGAATATGGACATCATCCATGAAAATAGAGCCAGTAATTGATGCGCGAAGAGAAAATTTTCCTTCGATTTTAGGGGCAGTGAGTCCTGTCATTCCCTGATGATTTTTTGTTTTGCCATAGGTTGGGAGAGAGGAATTGAAAGCTCATATCTACCTTTTCCAAAATAAATCCTCGAATGACACCATCCAACTTTGCCCAAATAACAAACACGTCGGCGATAGGACTGTTTGTGATCCACATTTTTGATCCGTTCAGAACAAATCCGTTGGCAGTTTTCTTGGCAGTCGTTTCCATGCTTGCTGGATCAGACCCATGGTTTGGTTCGGTTAGCCCGAAGCATCCCACCAAATTTCCGGTTGCTGTGGCAAATAAAAAAGGACTGAGAATGTGAACAAAATACAATTAAATATTATACCCAATTGAGGCAGATATTTTTCACGCTGCGTCTCGGATCCGTAAGCATAAATTGGATACATGACCAAACTGGATTGAACAGACATAGCACTGCGGTAACCAGAATCTACTCTTTCAACTTCTCTTGCAATGAGTCCGTAAGCAACAGATGAAACCCCAGCACATCCGTACCCATCAATGGTTGCACCGAGCATGCCAAGTTTACCCATTTCATTCATTATTTCACGATGAAAAACTGCATTCGAAAAGGCGGTTAGTCTGTGGCGGTTTCACTATTCTTTGAGACGTTATTCTACAAGGCATGAATATTTTGCCGATAGCAATGGACAGATAGGAATGAGAGCGAAGTGTAAACAATAAAAGAGATGTCGCATGGGCATAAAGAATAAAATTGAGTTACTGATTATACCTTCATTTCTGTTTGCGTTGACGACTCTTGGGAGCAGTTTAGATTGTGCGTATTGGCGGGCAGAGTCGCGCACAATAATCTCCTCGTCCGTTAATTGCGAATTGAGGTTGAGCGCATCGGTCCAGTCGAACGCTGCGAATTTCGCAGGGCCCTTCGTTGTGACAAAGCTTCGGAATCCCGATGCAGGAAGGCCTTGTAACTTGGCTAAAGTTGGGCCAGAGTATTAAATAACAGTTTAGCAAAAACTTTTTAAGTTGTTGCTGCAAAGCGGCGCGTAATACTAAGAACTGTCCAAACCAAATTGTTGAGTCAACTGTGTCAAGAACATTTTGATTTTTTTTTCCGAATCTTTCCGCTTTCCCCATTTCGTCAGATCATAAAACGGCGTGATTTCTAAGCCGAGTGCCTCATTCGTTCATTGCTCATGAAAAAAAGACGAAATTAATTAGTAAAGAATTTCCGTGCCAAATATTTCATTGAATTTAATTATTCATTGTAGATAATAAACCATTATAAAGTATTATAATCAGAAGATCGAAAACTGGCAGCTGGATTACTGGCGCCTAATAACTTGAAACCACCAAACCACTTTGTAACAGCAGTTTTTTTCTTAAAAGTACGAAGATCTTTTTTGTTTCGCAGCCGTTGTTTTCTTTTTTTTTTCTGTGGAGAAAACACATTTTGTAAATGGAAAGCACAAACGAACATGGAGTGAAAGCGCATCATAAGCGGCAATCTGGGCCCAAAGCCGAGCGTAAAAAGGAAAAGAAACTGCCGCAGCATCAAAAAAACGCTAAGATGCAAAACCCGAAAGCGTTTGCCTTCAATTCCGGCGTTCGCGCAAACAGAACAATCATGCGTAATATGGACAAGTACGTATATACAGTCCTGTGTAATACAGTATTTACGTTTTCTCGGCGAACTTCGCCAACAAACCAACAAATAGGGACCAAACTAAACTTCATGTGCCAATGGTTGATCGCACGCCTGACATTCCTGCCCCTATTGTTGTTGCAGTTGTTGGTCCGCCAGGAGTATGTTTTTTAATATGATTCTTTCTGCCAAAATCTAATCAAATGTATGAAATACAGACGGGAAAAACAACTTTAATCCGGTCTCTCGTGAAACGATACACAAAACACAACCTGCAGGAAATAAACGGCCCGATTACTGTCGTCAGCGGAAAGAAACAACGTCTCACTTTCCTCGAAGCAAACAATGACCTCAACTCACTTATTGATATTGCCAAAGTCGCAGATTTGATTCTTCTCCTCATTGATGCTAGTTTTGGTTTCGAAATGGAGACTTTTGAGTTTCTCAACATTCTGCAAAGTCATGGATTCCCTCGGGTTATGGGAGTTTTAACATTTCTGGACAAATTCAAGGACGGAAAGCGAATGCGTAAAACGAAAAAAAAAATCAAGCAGCGATTCTGGACGGAGATCTACCAAGGAGCGAAATTATTTTATTTATCTGGCCTTGTAAATGGTCGATATTTAAAGCAAGAAGTATTAAACTTGTCCCGTTTCATTTCAGTCATGAAGTTTAGACCTTTGAGTGTGAGTTTCAATATACATGATTTATTGGCTTTCTCGTAATACATGGAATTATTTAGTGGCGAAATGCACATCCGTATGTTCTTACAGATCGCGTTGAAGATCTTACAGATCCAGCAACGGTGCACGAAGATTCTAAATGCGACCGTATAATTGCAGTGTATGGATACTTGCGCGGAACAAATTTGAAAATCACTTCGAAAGTCCACATTCCCGGCAGTGGCGACCATACTATTTCACATCTTTCGACTCTTCCAGACCCGTGTCCGTTGCCCGACAAGGTGCGCAAACTGCTTAATGAGAAACACAAGCTCATTTATGCACCCTCAAGCAGTGTTGCCGGTATTTTGCATGATCGAGATGCTGTCTACATAAATGTTCCCGGACAATTGGACCGAGGAAGACGTGAAGGTGTCAGTGATGGAGAACGGATGGTTATTGACTTGCAGGATGCAAAAGAAACTCTTGCGGACAGTATTAGGCAAAGTGAAGGCGTGAGACTGTTCAGTGAAGGGGATGTTGTTAGAGGTGACGGTCCCAATTTGACAATACCACTTGATGAGGATGACAAAGATAATAATGATCAAGATGACGGAGATGATCAAGATGATGAAAATAATAATGGCAGCAGCAGCGACGACGACGATAATGATGACGATGACGATGACGATGACGATGATGATGATGATGATGATGATGATGATGATGATGATGATGATGATGATGATGATGATGATGATGATGATGATGAAGTTGCTGCTATTGAAATTAGTGGACGCCGTAAAGCTTCTTTTCGAATTATTTCTCGTCTTGAAGGAGGGGACCAAGCTCAAAAAGATGCCACAGCAGCCTTCGGTTTCGCAGACTCAGATTCCGAACTTGGTGACGATGATAATGAAGAAGAAGTAAACATTGACGGCCGGCTTAGATGGAAGAAAAATATTGCCAAAATTACCGAAGAATCCTTTGTTGCCACCAAAAGAAAAGTAACACTGATGCAGTTAGTTTATGAATCAGAAAATCAGGAAATAAGTTCAACCACGGAAACAAAAGTCGTAGATGTTGAAGATGGTGGTGATTCATTCTTTAACGTCACAAAAAAAGTTTCAACTGGAGCTGTTCTTTCTCTTGCCGTTATTGACACGTGTCGATTCGAAGTCCCTGAAGCAGACTTAGCAGAATGGGAGGACGAAGAAACTTTGGATTCAATTCGCAGTCTGTTCATTACTGGCGCCGCTGCTCTTACTGCAAGCGGCGAAGCGGAAGAGACGCATGGAGACTTTGAAGATTTGGAGAATCCAAATGCTTCTTTCGCATCAAAAACACAAGATAAAGGAGAAGAAAATGACTCTGAAGAAGCTCTTGCCAAAAAGAAAGAGCAATTGAAGCGAAAATTCGACGCGTTATACGATGGCGACGAGGATGAAAAAAGCAATAATATTTTCGAAGCGGCCAAAGAAGACATGGCCAAACAAAAGCAAGTAAATCTCACAGAGTTTGAAAATGACGATACGGAGCTTCGGGCGAAAGTTGAAGGACTGCGTGCTGGCGTTTATGTTCGTGTTGTTCTTGAGAATATGCCGTATGAATTCATTGAAAATTACAATCCTGCGTATCCTGTAATTCTCGGCGGGCTTTTATCATCAGAGGAATCTTTTGGATTTTGTCAAGTTTGTTATTTTTTTTTTTTTTTTTTTTTGAATG
>JADGJH010000125.1:10579-29055 GCA_027596945.1 Physocladia obscura
ACCTGAAACAAAATTAACAGGTCCGTATTAAAAAGCATAGATGGCATAAAAAAATTCTAAAGACCAATGATCCACTCATATTTTCGATTGGCTGGCGTCGTTTCCAGTCTCTTCCTCTCTATTCCCTCAACGATGGAAACCGCAACCGAATGCTAAAATATACTCCAGAACACATGCATTGCCTGGCAACATTCTATGGCCCCATTACAGTCCCCAACACCGGTTTTTGCGCGTTCAACTCTGTTGCTGACGGTACATCCTCGTTCCGCGTGAGTGCCACAGGTGTTGTTCTTGATATCAATCAAAGTGTTGAGGTTGTCAAGAAACTGAAGCTTACGGGAACACCGTACAAAGTTCTTAAAAATACTGCGTTTATCAAAGATATGTTCACAACAGCCTTGGAAGTTGCTAAATTTGAAGGCGCGAATATCCGGACAGTATCTGGGATCCGAGGGCAGGTAAAAAAGGCATTACCGAAGCCCGAGGGATATTTTAGAGCAACTTTTGAAGACAAAATTTTGATGAGTGGTATAATTTTTTTCAGATAACACAATTTTCGATCGGACTCATATTTGTTTTTTCGTTTCTGCATTGTTAGATATCGTTTTTTTACGCGCATGGTACCCTGTGAAGCCAAGAAAGTTTTACAACCCGGTCTCGTCGCTGCTCTTGCAAGACAAGAAATCATGGAAAGGCATGCGTCTGACAGGCCAGATCCGACGCGACGAGAAGCTCAAAATTCCTCTCAACAAAGACTCACTATACAAACCAATCGAACGCAAACAGCGCGTCTTTAACACACTGAAAGTTCCCCGTAAACTGCTCGCCGATCTTCCATTTGCAAGCAAACCCAAAGTGCGAAAGGCCCGAACAAAGCCGTCACTCATGCAAAAGCGGGCTGTTGTTTCAGAACCGCATGAACAGAAAGTATACAGTCTCATCCAAGCCATCAACACACTTAAGAATGAGAAGAAGAAGAAGGAGAAAGGCAAACAAGCGTTACGGAAAGAGAGAATGGAAAAGGAGGCTAAGAAATGGGAATCGATTTCGCTGGCTAAAAAAAAGGTTACTTCAAAAGCAATTTTCAAGAAGCAGGGACAGTTTGAGACTTCTGCAAATAGTGATAGGTATAAGAAGAAAAAGTGAATGGCTGTCAGATTTTTTCTGCCAATCAAAATTGAACTTATTGGGAAAAATAAAAAAGAGGACATCTCGTGATGATACGTGACTTTATTGATGTTATTACTCTTGAATTTTCGAGTTCAATTTTTTTCTTAGTTCTCGAGGATAAACGACAGACCAACACGGTGAACATTCTCGTGCAGACGTGTAGTGTCAAAGGAACCCCCCAAAGCGAGCTTAACACCTGGGCGCAAAATTTGAGTGTATCCGAGTCCCAAACGACCAACATTGTCAATTTTGGCCTTCACGAAAGTCTGGTTGTCCAAAGTGTACTTCGTACCAACTTCAATGCTGACGGCGTCAGATGCGGCCTTATTCCAAATAGCTTTTGCACCAGCGTCAACCTGCTTGTTTACTTTGTGAAAGTAGAAAGCGGTAAAGTGGCTAAACTTTCCAGTGCTGAAAGAAAATTATTTTGTGACAGTTCAGCGCCGGAAAATTATCATTTGACAACACTCACGCGTGAATGCCGACTTGGTACTCGCTGGTAGCGTATCCAGTGGCCAAGTTGTAGCGGTGAATAGTAGCGTCGTTAACATTGTACGCAACATCTCCTCCCAGAATAAAACCGTCAGATCTGTCAGATCAACAATCAACATATCATACTCTTCTATTTTTTGGTTTTACCCAACGACAGCGTCAGTATGAATTGTTGGCCCTGCCTTAGAGAAGAGATCGACAGAAGATCTGGTGAAAACATTGGCCTGCTTAAATTCAACAACAGCCTTGGCGTTCTTAGCACTGAGTGAAAAAAATTATATTGAGACGTCAAGAGAACAAAAACCCAATGTTTGTACCCGTTGGATGGGTGAATAGAACCAGAGACATCAAGCTTAACCCCAGCAGCAATAGCATCCTGGAGTTCAACCTGTGCTCCAATGACATTAGCAGCGTTCCAGTGTTCGGTAACGGTAAGACCTGTTTTATTTGTCAAAAACTTGGAGGAAAAAAAAAAAACACAAAAAAAAAAAAGGACATACCACGAGCTTTATCAGAGTACTTTGTCTTGAGTTCAGAGACAATGTTTCCGGTCTTGTTGTCTTTGTTTCCAGTGACAGTGAATTTCTGACATACTTAAGTTAAAAAAAAGACTGGGAAAGTAGGATATGGATATCTTACAATTCCGTTCGAAGTGGTAGTGTTAA
This sequence comes from Physocladia obscura, assembly GCA_027596945.1. Taxonomy (NCBI): domain Eukaryota; kingdom Fungi; phylum Chytridiomycota; class Chytridiomycetes; order Chytridiales; family Chytriomycetaceae; genus Physocladia; species Physocladia obscura. The sequence goes on from JADGJH010000125.1 coordinate 12,907, forward strand.
CCTCGAGTTTGGCAGAGCCGACCGGGTAGTCTTTGTTCTGTTCGAAAGAAACGAAAACGATATTGTTATTCAGAATTAGCAATGAGATGATCGCCACACACGCTGCGCAATCGCACACACGATTGGATTCATCTCGGCGAAACCATTGGCTGTATCGCGGCAACTAGCTACCCACCAAGAGGTCATTAAGACTCTTTCCGAAATCTCCGTAGTGTGGAACACTCATCTTTATCTGTTTTTTGGATGTGTTTTTTCTCCCCAAAATGTCGGCACAATCACATCTGCAAAAATTTGGCAATCATCCGATTCCGGCGCGCCATCATATTTGTTTATTTCCCATCTTCTCCAATCAAAATGTCACGACTTTCTTGCCCATTGTTTTCTTTGCCACTCGCCTAGATGCGATACTGCTGCTGGTATCGTTGGTGGGCTCAGCTTTTTTTTCCTCAACTCCACTGTCCTTCATTTTCTTGAGTGCAGCAAACACGTCATCATCGTCTCCTCCTTGTGACAAGTCAATCACTCCCACTGTCGACACTCCGCCTTCCATCGAGGCTGGCTTGCATTGACTTGCCAAATGCTTCACACTTCCGCAAAACTTACATGAACCACCATTTGGATACATACCGCGTTCATTCTGCGGGCACATACTGGCCAAATGGCCTATTCCCTTACACACAAAGCATGACGCAAACGGATAGAGGTTGTCTACTTTGTAAATTTATAAATTAATATATAGAAAATTAAAAGAGGCGCATGTACCGGTTAACTACCTGAATTCAACTTCTTTTTGCACTGCGAGCTTTTGTGCTCGGTGCTTCCGCACTTATAGCAGATTCCTTCCATTGGAGTCTTTTCCATTTCGGCCGCAATTGCATTTAAGTCAATATCATCACCATCGTTACTTTTGGCAGCACTTTTATCTGAGTGAGAAATTGGTTTTGCAGAATCTGGGGATCGCGGGCAAAATTTTATGGAATGGCCAGGTTGTCGGCATAAAAAGCAAGTCTGACAAAAACAATTTACTAAACCGAAAAAGAAAAAAAGGAAGATAGAGGGAGCATAATATAACTTACCATCATTTTTTCCTTGATTTTTTCTCTCCGTGATCGTCGCTTTAGAACTTCACGCTCTTTTCTTGACAAAGCTCCCTCAGATCGATTTACAGTGTTGGAAATACTCTTGTTGCCTTCATCAGGTTTGTTCTTGTCGTCATCTTTTGCTATTGCGCTGCGATGTCGCACACGCTTCTTTTTGGTGGTTTGATCTGACGAATCTTCAGTGTCTTTTCGCTTTGACGTAGCATTTGCCTCAGTGACAGTTGTTGCCTGCAATGCACCGCTTTCAAGAAATTCTTTCTGGGATTCTTTCGTAATGTTTGCTGATGAACTTGCTGCAAATTGAGAATCTGAACCCTTTGTCTTTAGTTCCGCCCATCCGGTTGCTTCGATGTGAGTTTTGCGTGTCATCTTAGTGAACCGTGTCATTTTCGTTGAAATAAAAAAAAACAAAAACAAAAGCAACTTAATAGATATCAGCTGAAATGAACCAGGTTTACATCTCTTTTGGAGTCATGAAGCCTTAAAACCAGAAGTTATATTATAGATTTTGCAAAAGCACTACCAATGACCTGACTACAAGTAGAGGACATGTTTGCCCAGCATTATGCCTGCGCATTTGTATTGCCATACTTCAAGCTGTTAAACATGGCTATACTGAACATTGATAACTAAAAAAGAATTGTGAATTAGTCAGTGAAGGTTTTGTTGAATCCTGTATTGGCAGATTCCTTTCAAACTGTTCACATTGAAACATTACTAGAATTTTAGGTTAAAATCTCTTGTTTATTTCCAATAATAGAACACATAATAAATCCCAATGTGATTGGCTTATTGTGAACTGTTTTTCCATAAATATTCTTATCTTCTAGTTCAAATTTATGTGACAAAGTTGGAATTTTATATCTCCACTCTTGCTTGCAATAACCTGTTTTTTCAGTTATGTACCTGACAAATGACCAAAAAATTTCGGACCTAAGATGTAAAGGTTTTCAACCTTTATCTAATCCCATGCATTCAGCTTGTTTGCACCAAATCTATGATTCAACAGTTTTGCAGTTCTTGGAATAGTATCCAATACTAGTGCTAAGCTTTGCTGTTTCCTATTTGCAAATCAGAGAGACTGCATTGTATTTGCAGAAAATTTTTGGTTAGAATTTTTGTGGCACTCTGACCCTTCAGGAATTTACCATCTTTTGTCCATAGTATTGAAATTTTCTATTTTCGTTACAAGTTTCCCCGCTTTTTTTTTGCTTGTATATGCAAACTGTACAATTCAGGCTGCTGGTATCACAAATGACTGGATTTTTCAGCACTTTGAACTCAGCAAAGCTTTTTTCTTCAAGTGGACTCTGAAGCAAATTGTTGAATTGAAGATTGGCAACAGACCCAAGGCTCCAGTAAGTTGTAAAAGAATAGTAGAAGGGTTGCCGGTAGCTGTATTGGCTTAAGTCAACTAATTCAATACTTTATATCATGACAAGAATTTGAGATTGAAGCATGAATATAAGTTGGAGTGTAGAGTTTAAACTTAATAAAAACTTTGTTTTATTTAAAATCATCAATAATAAAAAAGGAGAGAGTTAGGTTTAAATAGTCTTTGGAGTAGAAAGAAAAAGAATAATTAAGAATAAAAAAACTTTTTAAAAGGAAAATGGTTTAAAAGCTGTGGGAAAATGTCTGGAAAGTGCTTGGAAATTGCTTTAATTATTTTTAAAGACTAGAAAATAATAGAAAGCTTGAGATCATTGAAAATTTGATTGACAATCTAATTTCATCAGGGTCATCTTTAAAATTACAAATGTGAGTCATACTGGGAATTTTGGATCCAAATTGTTTAGTATTCATTAAACAGAAGAGTTTAGCTTTTAGGGGATACTGTCAACTAATTATAAATTTATTATTGAATTATTTTGATAAGTGGAAGTAGTCTGTCTGACACTTTAAAGAAAAGCTAACCATTTTGTCCAATGTACAATACCAACTTTTTTTATTATGGCATTCTGAACTGATCTACTTTCTTTGAGCTTGCTTTCAATTTTTCATTTACTTGAGATATTTCTGGATTTTTAGTTCATACAGACTTCACTCCCAATCTGTTTTGGAATTTCACTTACCAAACATTTTGCTGTTTTGACCTATCTATGTTCTGTTGCTTCAACTTTATCCTCCTTGCAAACCAATATCCTCCAGTGTAACTTCTCCCAAATCTAAACTCGCAATCATTTCAAACTTCCCTTAATATATTAACCAATTATTTGGTTTTGAGAATCATGATTTGTTTTTAATGGAAATTGGTGGGATGTGAAAACGCAATAATTATTTAAGAAATATTCTTACAAGTCTATGCCAACAAGTGGAATCGTATGTGTTAAAGATTGAGAAGTTGTGACTTCATTTTCAGAGTTTGGTGGTTTTTGGCCAGCTGATCTTTTGGTGTCTTATTTCTGAGAGGACCGAAGACAATTATCTGTTGATATGGAAGCGATACATCCTTTGAATTCAAAGCAGAATTTTTTGGGGCAAGTTAACAAACTGAAAAAGTTGAAAATTGCAAAAATGACTAAAATGCATCTCTTGGCCCTAAACTAGTCCAACGCCTTCAAAACTTATCGAAAGGTAATAAACTATATGATTCTCCCTAAAAGTATCTGTGGTGGCGACCAGACATCGAAAGGGATGGAAATAGGCAGCGGTATGTGTGGAGATAATTTTTTCTAACCATTTTGCAATAGAGCTATTTATAGAAAAAAGTAATTAGAAATGTGCGCAATTCGCGCAAATTTGGAATTATTGTATCTGGATTTGTCAGCAATTTTTAATTTGTCAGCCAATTTTGAGTACATAACCACAGCTTCTTTTCAACTGGATTAAAGGCAATAAAAAGCTGAGTTTTACCAATTTTTGAAATTTTTCTGTGGTTATAGTATTATGAAATATCTGGAAGCTCTTTTGCTTACTTGAAATTATTATACTGGTATCTTTGTGTTGAGCCCTATTTTTTTGATCTTCCGTGAGAGCATTCATCAAGCACATTGAACTTTTCGCCTGACTTATAGTGTAATTTAATTTTTTTGTTTATCAACCGTCAATACTTTGCAATCAAATATGTTTGTATAAAAGAGTGGTAAACATTGAAATGCAATTTTATCAATAATTAATACAACGATTGATAAATTATATTTTTTATGCGACCCTTTTTGCTGGATATATCCAGTGGTGCAAGATGGGTGCCCTAAATGAGTTGATTTGTCAGAAAATCAGACCAATTACAAATATTTTTTGCAATTGTTGAAGAATAAAAGGGGAGCTGACAAACAAAAAAAACTTGAAAAACAAAAAAACGTAGAAATGGCAACTGGGGCCAACAAGAAGGATGACGTGCTTCCATCGGCCGAAACGCGACTGAATACTAACTTTGCAGTGGATTTGGAGCGTAATTTAGCTGTTGAAGACGACGTGGATGCAGCGGCGGCTCTCAGTGCCCGCCTTGAAAGTGGTGCCAAAATTACCGCCGGAAACCCCAATTCAACAAATCCCCACGAATGGCCCAGGTCAAAAAAATGGCTTGTTGTGGCAATTGCATCGCTATACACTTTTATTTCTCCTATTTCGTCGTCGATGGTTGCTCCTGCTTTGCCTGCAATGGCTATTGGTAAGGTTTTTTTTTTTTTTGTAATGTTATTTCAAATTATCCATAAAAACAAATTAATTCCATGGAATCTTTCCTTTTATCTCCACAGACCTTGGTATGACCAAAATCATTGATTTGGAAATGACTCTGTCAATTTTCGTTCTTGCATACGCTTTTGGCCCACTCTTTCTTGCACCCCTCTCCGAAGTATACGGCCGCTACATTGTTCTTCAAGCTTCTCTATGGTTCTTCACAATCTTCAACTTGGTGTGCGGATTCGCACAAAACAGATCCCAAATCCTCTTGTTTCGATTTCTTGCGGGCCTTGGAGGTTCAGCACCATTGACAATTTCGGGTTCAGTTATTGCCGATTTATTTAAAGTATCGGAAATGGGTGCTGCCATGGCTTACTACGCGTTGGGTGTTATTCTTGCACCAGCACTTGGTCCGATTATCGGCGGCGCGTTAACCCAAAATGCAACCTGGCATTGGGTTTTTTACACAGTCTCGATCATTTCTGCTGTTCTTGCCATTGTCGGATCATTTTTGCTCAAGGAAACGTTCCGCCCGTTGCTTGAATCACGCGCCCGGAAAGAAGCTGCCAAGAAAGACCCGTCGCTTGTCTTGGCACACCCAGAACCAAATGTTGCCCATTTGCTCAGCACTGCCATTATGCGACCTTTCATCATGCTTGGAACCCAACCAATTGCTCAAGTCATTGCGCTCCTCATGGCGTTTGTGTACGGTATAATGTACATTGTTTTGACGACATATTCATCCCTGTTTGTGGAGCAATATGGCGAATCAACTTTCACATCCACGCTACATTATCTCGCGCTTTTGATCGGTTTCTTGATTGGAAACAGAATGTCGGGAAGCCTCATCGACGTTTCCTCTGCCTATCTCCAGAAACGTTACAATACTCCCCATAAACCCGAATATCGATTGCCTGTATGTTTTGCCGCGTCAATATTTCTCCCAGTCGGTCTTTTTCTGTATGGATGGGCCGCTGAACACAACTGGCATTGGGCACTTGTTGATTTTGGCATTGTTTTGTTTTCATGGTCTGTGAATGTCACATTCCAAACCCTCACAGTGTACACTGTGGATGTTTACACAATGTACAGCGCGTCAGCATTGGCAGCAGTCGGCTTCCTGCGTTCACTTGCTGGCTTCGGATTTCCGCTATTTGCTGCAGATATGTACAGCAAATATGGATATGGATGGGCGAACTCAATTCTTGCTTTTGTTGGCCTGGTAATTGGTGTTCCGGCACCGATTTTGTTGTATGCCTATGGTGAAAAGATTCGTGCCAAAAGCCAGTTCGCATCAGGTTGATAAAACAAATATGAAAACAGTATGAAGCATTTATTTTATGGGTGCATATTTATATTTTAACTATTTTGGATGTGGTTTTTACACATGATAAATAATAAAAAACAAAAACAAAATGGAAATTAGTGCAAAACCCGAGTGCTTAAGTTATTTGTGCCAAGTTTTTTTTTTCCGCAACTTAAGTACGATGCTAGAAATTTTAATGCCGGTAGAAACCTGTGGAAACATCGTATGGCTGTTTACATCGTAAGTGTTGTACTTAGAATGCTGTTTAAGTCGTTATTGGTAATGGGGTTGATATAAATCAATTGCGCCAGCTGTTGCGGTTCTTGTTTTTGTTTTTATGAACTGTTGCCCTTCGATCAAAAAATTAATGGCATTTCATTGAAGAGAATTTATACATGGAATTCCAACTCTAGCTACTTATTTTAAGGCATCTTCGCTTTCTTTGTTTCTAATATATATGATAGATGTTTCTTCCCTAACTTATCCTAAACAAAAAAATTGCTTAACAATTGTTGGCGAAATAAACAGTAGAAATCAATTGCACAGAATCATGACAAAAAAGAAGGTATTTATTTACTGCGGGCCACTGCATTTGGAAAGATTTTTAATCGGTTGTATAATCAGAAAATTGGACTCACTCTCCGCCAGGAATGAGCTAAAAAATATATAGATATATATCTTAAAAATAGAAGAAAATGAAGAAAAATAAATAGTATACTTTACCATGCATATATTATTTCCGTTGAGCAGAATCTGGTCGAGCTTGTTGGAGACGCGACCGTCAGGGGTGTTTTCGCTTAAAAAAATACAGATATTTCAACTTCAAGTTAATAAGAAGAAAAAACCCAACTACTCGGTTACGTCTTCGAGAACCATGTCTATGCATAAAACAAATAATAAGAATTTTTAAAGTTAGTTTTACTGTTTGAAAAAGAAAAAAAGAACAACACACTCAACTGACGTAATCGTCAAAACCCAGTAGTGTTCCGGTGAACTCCTTGTCGGATTTCATAATAACCCAGATCTTTGATCCGATGCATCTGTCGACGAGTTCTACGTGATACGACGTAACAAGTGAGTAAGAATTGGACGAATGCATTTATTCATTGCTAAGTATGTTTTGAATGTCAGTGGTTTGATCTACTGGCAACTATACCGAGGGGAAGAATCGTGGCAGGCGGAGGGGCAGCAGTCGACATTTTGAAAAACAAATCAAACCAAGACAAGAAATGGAAAAACGGCAGCAAAACAAACAACGAATTGTGATGCTTCCTGACAATCGCTTGGCTCGGAGTTTATGGGCACAGAAAAAAACACCGAGGAACAACACCGTTAACGTAAGCAGTTCCACTAAGTGCCCCTCGACCTCAACCACAACTTTTACTGTAACGCCACGGAAAAGGACAACAAACACAAAAAAGACAGATGTGAATATGAACACGAATACAAATACAACTGATTCATTAGCATCAGTAAATATACGTGAATCTTGTCTCAATCCTGTTACTCCCGTCTCTGTTCCGAAACTTTTTCAATCAAACATGATCCGCCGCCGCGACTTGTCTCCTTCGCAGCGTCAGCTTTATATTGCACAGCAACAAGAAGCCCAGCAGCAAAGACAAGTCCATCAGAAGTTTCAGAAACAGATCCAAGAGAAAAATAATTACGTGCACAACAATGACATATTGCTCCAATCACCTGACAATTTTAATACACACAAACCTAGCTGGAGCGCGACTGCCTTTCTCGATGTCAATCAGTTATCGCATTTATCGCAGCCTCGTACTGTCGAATTACTAGATGTCGGCTTCTTTCCCCGGAATAAGAACAATACGAATAATACCTGTATCCTGAATATAAGCAAGAAAACAAAGCGTGTTAGTAGCAATGAAGATAATGACAAAATAACGTCAGACCATAGTTATCAGGAAGAAGCTGCGTCCATTCATAAAACTGCCGAGGATTTAAAAGTTGATGGATTCACAAGCAAGTTTGATAATGTGTTCGTGCCATCGACTCCCCCACACCAAATTCAAAACGTGCTGGTAGAGAACCAACGAAAAAGAAAATTGCATTCGCAAGATTTAGATATGTTATTGCAATCGGAAAACTCAACAAATATGAAGCACATTTATTCGGACCATACAGAAACAATAACACATAAAACTCCTTCTACTCCCCAGCGTCGGAAAGATTTTCAATCCTTCGAACCGTCCACGCCATCCGCTCATTCCACAAAATACATAGACATTACTCCATCGCCTGTTGCTGCGTCGTCAACTATCTGTCAACGTGATTTTTTTATTTCCCAAAAACGACTACTGCCTCGTTCCTTTTTTTTTGATTCAGACAACAATAATCATAAGAAAGACGACGACGAATCGGCTGAATTAGACCCGGAATCCCTGATTCTGCCAATCCTGGCACACGTTAGGAAAATAAATTCAAAAAACCAATTGATGAAGTCCCAGCTGCAGCAACTTGAACGGGTATTAGCGGAGAAAGACACAATTTGTCAAAATTTACAGCTAAATCTTGAGCGGGAAAAAAAAAGGAATCAGTTTTTGACAAATCGAGTTGAGGATATTTTGAAATCTACTCTTCAGGTTGCTGATACAAGTGGAAGCGTTTCGATTCGAAAGCCAGCTTTATGTCACGCGTGTAAAATAACATTGTGGTAGATTTTTTAAGGACCTTTTTTTTTTTTTTTTATTTGGGTGTTTTAAAAAAAAAAAAAAAAAAAGAAAATTTGTCTCCCGTTTGCGTTCCGAGTTTTTCCGAAATCTTATAAATTCAGTGCGTTTTTTCCAATTTCTTCTTTCATCAGAGCAAGTATCATCATCGAATTATGACATCGTACGAGAGATCCACAACAAGACCCGCGGTTGGTCGCTACCATGGTTTTGACCACTTGACATTCTGGTAAGTAAACAAACGTATCTGGTTGTTCAGAGTCCACCAACATAGTTTTATATCATGCAGGGTTGGCAATGCTAAACAAGCAGCATCTTACTACGTGACCAGATGTAAGCAAGCGACCTCTATCATTCGCAACGAAACAACATTTAGACTTAACTTATATTAGTTGGGTTCGAGCCACTCGGATACAAGGGTCTCGAAACCGGCGATCGTGAGATTGTATCGCACGCCGTCAAGCAGAACGACATTTATTTCATATTCCAGTCTCCACTGAACCCAAACAATAAGAAGTTTGACGAGTTCTTAGGGTAAACACATCACAGTATCCAAAGTCCTCTCTGTTCCCATGTCATAACTATTTTTTTTGCTTCTCTGATTAACCAGCACTCGAAATCATACTTTTCGCTTCTGCCTCTCTCATTTTCTACCTCTCTCCTTCCTCTCTATTTTTTTTTTTTAATTCTTCTATCCTCAATTTTAATTTACTGTGATTGTGCCCTTATTTAGAAATCATGGTGATGCTGTAAAAGATGTTGCATTCACTGTTGACGACTGTCGCGGGATCTGGAAAAAGGCTGTCGATCGCGGCGCCAAAAATATTCGTGAACCGTTTGAAGTCACAGACAAGAACGGGACGGTGATAATGGCAACTGTTGCCACTGTAAGTAGCAGCAAGTTAGTGTTTATTTAATTATCCTCTCATTGCGTTCGTTTTGCAACAGTATGGCAACGTTGAACACACATTTGTTGAACGGAAAAACTACCATGGCGCGTTCCTTCCAAACTTTGCTTCGACACCGTCAGACCCAATCTTGAAGCTCCTTCCCATAACAAACCTCTGGCGTGTCGACCACTGTGTAGGTAACCAACCCGACAACAAAATGCTCTCCGCCTGTAGCCTCTATGAAACCGCATTCGACTTCCACCGCTTTTGGAGCGTCGACGACAAACAAATTCACACTGAATACTCGGCGCTGAGGTCTATCGTCATGGCAGACTACGACGAAGTTGTTAAAATGCCCATCAATGAACCCGCTATAGGAAAAAAAAAATCTCAAATTCAGGAATACGTCGAATACAACAACGGCGCTGGTGTGCAGCATATTGCATTGCGCACGAAAGATATTATTTCGTCTGTAACGAATCTGCGGGCGCGTGGTGTTGAGTTTTTGACCATCCCTCCATCGTATTATGAAAACCTCAAGTTGAGGCTGAAGACATCGAAATGCAAAGTTGTTGAGTCGATGGATAAGCTGCAAGCTCTGGATATTCTTGTGGATTTTGATGAGGAAGGATATCTATTGCAGATTTTTACGAAACCTGTCGAAGACCGCCCCACGTTGTTCATTGAGATTATCCAGCGTGCGAATAATGAAGGTTTTGGAGCTGGTAATTTCAAGGCTTTGTTTGAGTCAATTGAAATTGAACAGGCGAAGCGTGGAAATGATCTGAATTGAGCGAAGAAATAATCTTTTTTTAAAACACATTATAACAATAATCTATTATTATTATTATTATTATTATTATTATTATTATTCCATTTTATTGATTTGACCGAAGCATAGGACTTCAGCCAGAAATCAGCTTTAATCCACTTTTTTGGCTCCTCTTTTTGGTGAACCAACTCGCGACCCTCCAACAGGTCGACCCCGCTTATCCTGTTCGTCGGCATCGTTTTCGTCATCATCATTGTCACTTTCTTGCAACAACCCAGCAGTAGAATTATCCCTTGGTAATCCACTGCTTCCTCCTACAACGCCCGCTGCTGCAGCAGCAGAATCTCCGGTATTTTCTTCAGCCCATTTAAAAACATCTTCATCATCCTCTTCATAATCAACGCCACCATCCTCCAACGTTTCATCAGTGTGTGCAGTATGCATCGCCCGCAACTGAACCTTCCGTTGCTTTACTTTCGTCGCCGTATTTGCGCCGTCCAATCCAGGTGCAGCACCATTTCGCGCAAACTCCACTTCATCGTCGTCATCTTCGTCAAAGTAGTCGTCGCTGGCAATTTGTTCGAGTCCATATCGTTGATTGTTGTCGGTGGGTCTCCAGAGAAGTGCAATTGAAAGGTATACGATCAAGTAGAGGATGTTAAGCCAGCCGTCCAGGAGGAGCCAACGGTATTGCCAGTATACGGGCAACCATTCGGGGTCCATACGGTTTCGGAATGCAATCTGCATGAATTTACATTTTTTATTTTATTTTTTACTAAATTCATTGCTATTTTTGCTTATTCATTTTCTATTACCGTGTTGACAATGAAAAATGCTAATAGCATAATTGCAGAAAATACAAGAATACGCCATAGACCTGAATTTACATACAAAAACTTATTGATAGGAACTAGGAAAGAAAAAGAAAAAAAAAGTCTAAAAAAAGAAAAACTAACGCTGATACATGAGTTGCTTAATTGGTTGGCGTCGTTCTTCCAATCCTTTCATTGTACTTGTAAGTGCCTGTAAAAAAAAAGTGCAGTAAGATACAAAAAAAACAACAAGAATAAACGAACATAAAGAATTGAGTAATAGAATGTCGTCATTGCAAATGAGAGTGGCAGAGAAAATAACAACGCAAATGATGCCGAACTGGATTTTTTTTTCAGTTTGAAAAAAAAAAAGGTTTTTCATACATATCATTGATGATCAACGATCCAGCTCCGTACAAAACTCCACAAAAGAAATGCACGATTCCAAGTACAACGCATTTTTTCATATTTGGCCCAAGCGTTGGTCTATTATTTCAGTCATTGTTTTGTTTTACGGATTATCGTAACTTACTTCACAACACCATAACCAAGCGAAACAATCAGAAGCATAAAAAAAGAAAGTGAATTACGTGCTGCATTAAGCATGACAACCATTATCAGAAGAAATGAGTGAGGCTGTCCAGCAATATTGTAATCTTCAAAATAAGCCTAAATAGTGAGAATTAAAAATGACCTATATAAAATAAAAAAACTGCTCACGTAATTAAAGGCCATTTCCACCATCAAAAAGAACGTGACTCCAGAAATGAAGTGTTGCAGTTGCAGAATATCTCGCCAAAACATCCATGATCTAAACGTCCAGACAGCTCCGATTATTAGATACGTGATTGAAAGACCCAAAAAAAGCTGATTTTTCGTGAAAAAAAAAGGAGTTTTTTTCACGTTAATATATAAATATCACTCTCCTTCATGAATATAAATTACACGCATAATCTGAATTCTAGGTTATCAAATGCTTACCCCAAGTTTCGGATAATCAGCGCCAGGTAATTTCCCATACCAAGCCTCAACTGCAAGACCTATCTCAAAATTGATTGAAATAACTTCACTAGGTGTATTCGTCTCGACCGCGACACAGTAGAGTCCAGTGACATCAAAATTAAACGTTTTTCGCCAGATGGACACGTCATGGGAGCTATTGAATATAATTGCTTGGTCCATGTATGGGTGGGTGAATGCGACTTGATCTTGTACCACGTATTGGCCTGTGCAATATTTGTCGGGTCCGCACTATTGTTTTTTTAATTATTATTATGTATGATAGTCAGTATGCGTCATTTGAATTATTTTTTCTCTTTTCCGAGAGATTTTTTGATTGATTGACATGATGGTGGAAGTATATGTGTGTACCAATTGAGCGAATCCTGTCAGTGAGTTGATGAACCTTGCTTCGTCTTGAATGTTATAGACTAAAAAATAAAAATGCAATAAAAAAAATAAAAAATAGACAGAGGATAGATAAACCATGTTAAAATACGAATTTAATGAATATATGGCATGAGAACGAAATAGATGGAATGCGTTACGAAACTGAGGATTGAAGTCATTGCGGGAGTTGTGGCGACGGAATTCATCATCATCTTAACGTATGATCCGGAAAGAACGCCGATACATACTTTCGAATCGATAGATGTCTACAGATTCGTGTTTTTTTGTTTGGCGATTAATTTGTCAATGGGATGGCGAAGCCAAGAAAAAATAAAAGCAGTGTTTGTTCGAAGCATAATAGACTTCAAGAAAATAAAAAGAAGCAAACATCTCACCAGTATTTCGGAATATGCAAATACTCTACTGATCGCCACCGCCACTAATGTCAACGCAATGCCTTGCTGTCGAAGACGTTGCTTCATCGTTATTTTTCAATTTTTTTTTGTCTGAAACACAAAAACCGCCAGCGAACATCCTCTGCAACAACTGTAAATGAATCTTTTATTTCTTTTCACTACAATATTCTGTTTCATCACTCTTTTGAAATTATCCACGTCTGAGTTTATTTCTTTCCCATTTTGTTTTATTCTCAAAGAATTTACTACTCAGAAACATATTTCACCTGTGACATTTTGCATTTGTGCCTTTGTTTGTTTGATTGCATTTTATTGTGTCAGCCAAAGATGGCCTCAGTATACAATAGGACAAGTCTTTGCTTCTAAATTAAATGCTTGACACAATAGACTTGCCTGAACCACAGAAATAAGTATTATTTAGTCCTATCCATTGCTCAACTCACCTACTCAATGAAACTCGACCTGGATTGTCCTAGAGGCTAGAGGAGAGTGTTGCAAACATTTCAAAGGTTTTATGTGTATGGTGCAACAATCATAGCACAAACACAGGTTGGCAGAAAGCCTTCTAGGCTGATCCTTCAGGCTTAAATTATTTAAGAAGCCCTTGGAGAGTGGCAGCCCAGATGGGCTAATGATAAGCTTAACAAGACCTATTGATGGGTAGTTTTAATAAAAATTTCCAGTTATGAAAAAAATTGTAAAATAGACTGATTAGCTGATTAAGAACACAAGAATGAAAGACTAATTCATATCAAACTAAAAGCAGAAACACAAATCAAAAAAACTTTCCAAAAATTGCCATATTGTTGAAGTTGATGACATGGCAACAAGCAACAAGGACCTACATAGGGCATCAGGTCCAGTACAATGCAGGTGCATCTATAAGTTTCAACTATAGTGACAAGCCTGGAACTCAATATCAGTCTTTGATGTGGGTAAAAATCACACCCTATCACAGACTTCAGTGTTCTATGGTGCATCAAAAACTGCTGTCACTTCTACAGATTTTCATTCAGCACCATGCCACTGCTGTTTCAATACCAAGTCCTCAAGTGCATCTTCAAGTGTTAAAGTATAAAAGATTCAATTGAAAGATGAATTCAGTTTTTATTGAAAGAAATTGCTCAATTTGCTTAACAACAAATCAGTGGACTTGCCATTTCCATTATTAAGTGGAAGCTTTTGTATTTATACAAGAAAATTTTGTATGGGGAGGAAATGCAAGATTTATTTTAAAGAATGTTTGGAATTTTTCCAATGGTGGATTTTTGAACAATGAACCATACCTCAAATTAAAACTTTTTTTGTGCCTCATTTCTAATGCCTCAATATTGATTAAAAACTAATTTCTTAGCAAAAGAAAATTGTTCAAATATAAAGACACAAAGTTAGAACATTTAATCCCCATTCTTGAATTTTGCCATGAATGAAAATAATTTTCTTTCACAGTTATCAAATAAATAATATTTCTATTTCCAACTCTATTAAATATCATTTGACATTTATTTAGTTTGTATAACACATTTTATTCTTAAATCTAACACTGTTTCCTTCAAAGACATCAAACATTTTTATTTTGTTTATTCGAATAATTCATTTTTGCAAATCATCTAATGTGTCTTTTAATTTTTACCATTCTTTTTTTTTTCTACTTCAAAGATATTTAAACCCAACTTTTTTTCTTTGCTTTCATCATGAATCCTTTTAAATAAAAGAATATTTTTTAAGAAATTGATATTTTTACTTTAATTCATACTTCAATCTTGAACTCTTATTATTTAGTTCTGAGAAATAAAATATTAAATAAATTGATTCAAGCCAATTTACAATAACATCTACTGCTACTACTTATCAGAATTTTCCACAGAATTTTACATTCTACTGACTTCAGATTAAGAGTTTTGTAATACCATTGAACCAATCTATTTTAGTTCATCAAGTTGTCCACCTTGAAAATGAACCATACACCACATTGACAATGAAGCATTAAACATCAAAGCAAAAAACATGGAATGTTTATTCCCTGGAGTCATGATCAAATCAAAATATGTCATTGACACAATTGATAGATCAATCATAAAATCTGAGTCTGCTGAATTTCCACTTCCACATTTACTATGTCTTTGGAAATCAAGCCAATATATCATTCTACTTACAGTTGATCACACCTGTTTTGTGTTAGTTAATATTCAACTAAAGCAAAATATGAGTAGTATAATGGTTTAATTAAACACACTTTTCCAAGCCTGTGTGTGACAGCTGTTAGATTGGTGACCAGAGAATTCAGACTCAGGCTGTGAGTTAGAATGTCTGTATTGACAGGTTGATGGTTGATTGTTTTCAAGAGAATTCTTATAAAAAACACAAATTAATAAAAAGAGAAATCACTCTGCTTATCTAAAATTCTAAATCTGGGAAGCACTACTTACCTGGACCACCCTGCATGAAAGCATGACTTGTGTAGTAGACTAGGACAAAGCATGGGAGTGGTTCCCAACAACAGATTAGAAATTTATTTTTTGATTATTTGATTATTAGTAAATAAAGTGAGATAATAAAAAGATTTTAATTACCTGTACCAACAACAAGCAAATTGAGGCAAAATTACTCATTATTTTTGGCTGACCCAACAGTTTAAGTATGCAAAAAATGTAATTGCAGAAAGATTCTAGTTGGAATTATAAAAAATAAAAGTTTTTTAATAAACTGTGAGATTCTCACATGATGGTTTGTTCAAAATCCCTTGACTTTATTCATTAAATTATCTTTATAAATATGTATTTATTATTTTGTAAATATTTGTCTATTTATATTCTGTAAATATTTATTTATTTATTGGTTATCTGTTTGTTTTGTTCTTTTTGATTATTCATGTTTTGGTTTTTGTTATTAATTTGTTTTGTTTCTCTTTGGGTTTTGGAGCTGAATAAATAAATTGAAAATTTTCTGAAAAACAGCATCTTGTTTGCAGGATTCAAACAGCTCTGTGAGGCTAGTAGTGCATCAAGCAACATTCCTGTTGCTGGTGGTGCCAAAACAAGGATGTTAGATTTGAAAAATAAAATGTTATACAAGCTGAATAAATGTCAAATAATATTTAGAATTGGAAATAGAAATATTATTTATTTGATAACTGTGAAAGAA
>JADGJH010000126.1:14554-29020 GCA_027596945.1 Physocladia obscura
AAATTCGGTTGGCTGAATTTTTTAAAGCGAGTATTAGCGAAGAGCAAATTCAACATTTTTTCTTTTGTTTGCACAAGATAAAAATTTTGGAAGAAAAAACCTTCAAAATTTTATGTGCGAACTTAAGAAGTTACAAAAAAAGAAAAGAACAAACTTGTGTGAATGGAGAGCGAGCACTGAGATTAATAATGGAGAGCAAATGAATATAGCCCGCAAGAAAATGAAAAAAAAACTTCAATGAATGAAGAACAAAAGAGCAAAAAACAAGAAAAATAACTTATGAATGAACACTAACTGACAGAGCCAAGCGAAGAAGATCTCTCTAAACGTATTGAATATGACATGGATGAGCAAGACAAAATCTGGCTGGAAGCGCAAAATGCACACCGCTTCGCATCAATAAACGACTCTCCAATCCCACCGATTCTTTTCGAATTTATAATGGATCGCCTGGAAAAAGAATACTTTTCCCTGTTAAAACGAGTGCCCAAACCGCGCATCCAGCACCACCACAGAACCACAGCAGTAAAAAACCTCAACGAAAACTCGGACGACAATGTTTGCGCGGTATGCGACGATGGTGAATGTGAAAACAGCAACACAATCGTGTTTTGCGATGGATGCAACCTTGCTGTCCACCAGGACTGCTATGGCATCCCTTATATCCCAGAAGGTCAATGGCTTTGCCGTCGCTGCATGCTCACTCCCGAAACTCCCATCTCATGCGTCTTATGTCCTGCCCCACCAAACACTGGCGCTCTTAAACAGACAAACAACGGGGGTAGTAGCAAGTGGGCTCACATTGTCTGCGCGCAGTGGATTCCTGAGGCTGGATTTGCGAATTCTACATATATGGAGCCGATTGATTTGCGGAGCGTGCCGAATTCGCGTTTCAAGCTGACTTGTTATATCTGCGGCCGGAAGAAGGGTGCTTGTATTCAGTGTAGCATGCGGAACTGTTTTACAGCGTATCATGTCACCTGCGCTAAACGATGCAAGATATTCATGAAGATTTCTGGATCTGTGATTGGAGGTGATATGGAAAGCGAGGATATGAAGAGTTATTGCGAAAAACATTCTCCAGTAAGAATTTTTATAAAAAGAAGTTTGATGTTATTATAACTGCCTTTTTCATTGAATTTTTATTTTTGGCTATTGATTTCTTTGTCACAGAAAGAGTATAGGGAACTTGTCGATGTTGAAAAAGAAATCCAGCAATTTCGCCGCTCAAACAATAATTCCCTGTTGTCCGACATGGAAGCAGATGAGGCAAATTCACACAACCACGATATCCGCAACAGCACCACTTGTAGTCGTCGCCGCCAACCAATTTCTCCGTCCAGAAAACGAAGCCTTTCATCATATGGCAACAAAAACACAGCATCCCGAAAACGAAACGTCATTCACCGCCAATCCATCGAAACATCAGGCGACGACGATGATGGGAACGACAACAACAATAACAATGGAATGAAAGAAGCGCAGCAGCGGCAACAGCAGCGTGACGATCAATATAAAAAGCTAGTAGTGACGCCTGTTATTCCGTTAGGTATTTACAAGGCGGTGTGCAATTCGATACGCGGTGGAAGCAGTTCGATGCGGGGAAAGAACGCATTTGTAGAAAAGTGCTGCAAGTATTGGGCGTTGAAACGTGAAAGTCGACGCGGTGCGCCGTTGCTAAAGAGGCTTTATTTGGAGGTGAGAGCCCAAAAACTCCTGGAAAAAAAGAGGTTTTAAAAAACAGCAAGCTCAGCCATGGACAGCAACAATTTCAGAAACTCAACAAGACGAAACGATAAAATTTAAACGCATGGAATTCCTGCGCAAACTGCGTAACGATCTCGAAAAAGTGCGAATGCTCGCGGAACTCGTCAAAAAGCGCGAACGTGAGCGTCTCAGACGCAGCAACATGCAGTGCCAAATCGTCAACATCTATTTAAATCCTGTGACTTTGTTGTTGCGGCCGATTCTGGATCGCGTGCGCAAGCTTGATGTGAAAGTGCTATTTGAGGAGCCTGTTGATTTGGAAGATGTTCCGGATTATTTAAGCGTTGTTGGCAGAGCCATGTGTTTTGAAGATATGCAGAGCAAGTTAGAAAGGAATGAGTATCGGTCTGTAGAAACTTTTCAGGTTTTCTTATTTTAATTTTTTCCTTCGTGAGGAGTGATTTTTTTTCCTTCACGAATGTAAGGACGACTTTCTTCTGATTTGCAGAAACGCAAAACTGTACAATGGCCCCGACACGCCATGGTACAGAGCTGCCGATCGCCTGTTAGCGCGGAGTGAACCTATTTTCGATGAGGCATTTGAACAAGAATCATTACTCGCGATCGAAAAAACCACAGGTTGCTTGACATCCGAAATCCCTGCATCTTTATTTGAAATCACAACAACGAATTCAGGAGAAGGAGGAACGTCAATCGTTGGTGCGATCCTTTCTCCAGAAAAGCCCGTAGCAAAAAATCAACAGCCTATATCTTCGTTTTCCCAAGCGTACTGCGACCAATCAACGTCATCACCGACGACTGAAAAACAACGACAACTTCTTAAAAATGAAGAATTCGCAAAAGCTTTACACAAGCAAGAACTCCCTGAATCTCTCCACACAACGCATTGTCGCATTGCAACTGCCATTTCATCCGTAGTTACCCCCCAAAAAGAGTCATATAATGACAGCAGCAGTAGTGTAGCGGTTGCGGTGAAAAAACACCGCCGCTCTTCAACAAAACCAGTGGCACCGAATGATTTAAACTGTGAGCAGTTGATTGCAGAGAAGAACCAGAATTTGAAAAAGGAAAAAGTTTCGCTGCCTCTGTCGTACGCTTCAGTGTATTTAGTCCAAGGTGTTGCAGGCAGTAGTGGGAGTGGAGAAGCTCAGAAGAAGAGGCGTCAGTCATTGCGGACAGTGAGACCTGAAAGTGCAGCAGAGTTGTTGAAGACTCAAGTTATTGCTTGTGGATTTAAAATGTTGTGTGAATTTAAAGAGAGACAGAGGGATTTTGAACTTGATGTGAAGGAGTTCAAAAAAAAATAAATGTAATATTGTGATAGTTCAAAATGATAAATGTAAAATGAAAAGAGCTTAGTCACAAAAAAGAATTATTGCAAATGTTGTAAGAGGTTGTTTGGCACAATCAAGGTGACAAAGGAACTTGAATTCATTGCTTATATGGATACTTTGTGCATGGATTCAATATAACAAAGTTTGCAACCACATATGATAAGTCTATATCTACTATCCACAGATTAATTACTTACTGCAGAAATGGTGGTGATGCTTCAAGAATAACATGCTAGTGAGAAAAGGAATTCAAAGAAATGCATTAGACATGCCCAACAGCATTCTTGACAAAGTGCCAAGAAGAGTTATAACACATTTTACAATGCCAATTGCAAACTCAACTGTTTGGTGTATTTATATACCCATACACCACTTTTCTGTGACAGTTTGCTAATAAAATTTTGAATTGTGAGTCGCGCCAACTGCGGCAAGTGGTGGAATAACTCAACTTTGAATACAGTGAGGATTCTTCACGAATTCAGTGACGAAAAGTGTGATGGATTTGAGTGGGTGTTCTCACTGAGATTCTCAAATGAACAGTGATTATTATTATTTGTTTTTCTGCACACACACTTTTCTGTGGAGCGTCTCTAATAAAAATTTGAAGTGATTGAGATTGTACTGCGGCAAGTGACAAATCAACTCAACTTTGAATGCTGTGAGGATTGTTCACTTGAATATAGGTGATGGATAGTGTGATGTGAGTATTCGCTCAAATGATGGGTGTGTTTGTGTGAATGATTGTGTGGTGACAGAAAAAGTCCGCTTAAGTGGATTTTTTGTGCTAAAAATAGACACGAACACCAACTATTTTAATTTCAAATTATTCAAGGATATTTACTTAAAATTATTTTCTTTTATAATAATAAAACTATGACTGTTACAATTCCATCCACAACTGTACAAAATTGATTCTTAGAGACCCTTCCCATTGGAACAATATACAAGAACCTGCGTAATGAACATCACTACGAAGTGCAAGAACGTAAAATTAATGCTACTTTATCGAAAGTAGGTGTACCATATTTTGGTTCAAATCAGGCCATCTATATTGAAGTGCCTGACAAATAGATGAAGATGGCCAATCCAGTGAGAGCAAATATCAACCAATCAATGAACGAGCGAATCAATGAGTTAGAAGAAACTGTCAAACAATTACAGTCAGAGTTGAGCGAAAGCAATAATCCCGATTTCGAGAAACTGTCTGTTGTTGAAATAAAACATTCATTACTGGATAAAATAAAACATCTAATGAATGGAAAGGATTACTATGAAACTGATAGTGAGTTGTTCTTTGTTGACAGTTCTTTGGTATATTATCTTAGAAAGAAGAACAGAGGTGACAATAAAAAGAGAGTTCAGCAAATCAAACACGATTTAATGAAGGGAGACACAAGTCTCTGCAAGGAACAACATGATAATCAGCCAGCCATCCAGAAGCAATTCTACCACCACTTGAAAAAGGAACTTGACAAATAAAAGATTGTTGAAATAAAGAGACGTTAATCCGAGTCAGAGAATGCTGGCAATAATAAATCAGAAGGTGCAAATATGCAGCCAAGAAATTCTCCAATTTGGTCATTGCTTTTAATACTCCCTTGTCCACATTTGGTATTGACAAAAACAGCATTGCACTCTTCCAATTTGAGAAAGACAGGGTCTGACAGTTTGGTTGCACATGGCATTTGTATCATTGTTTCAGATGTTGCTCCATTTGACAACAGTTTCATAGTGGTGATTACAGCAACTGTAGGAATCTTTGTCAACGCAACTGGTGACAGCACCCATTTCTGCCATTCATTCTTGTATAAAACAATGGCTGCATGCTCAGTTGTTAAAACACCATCATTCATCTCTGTCAAGTCAATCTTGAATCCTCGAGTCTCGGATTCATATCCATCAATCTCAACATTGGTAAATTGACGTTCAATTACATCAGTTTTACATTTTTTGTCATTGAAATGTGAAAGCATTGTCTTGCATGACACCATTTTTTTCTGACAAATGAAACATTTGAACTTCTTGTAGTCACACTCTTCCATATGCTCATCGAGATTCCATTTCAGTACTCGCATCTTACAGTTTTCATTGGTGCATGATTCCAAATGGTGCTAGTGTAACTTGAAGTTGTTTATTGTGAAACAACAACTCAGTCTTACACTGTGGGCACTTTTGGCCCAATCTATGGCAGCATTTCAAACATATAAATAAAGTGGGGATTTGAACCATTAGCACATTGAACAATAGGAAAGTTTATATTTTCAAGGCACACGCAGCATGTCAAGTCTGATTGTTTTAAATTCATTGAGTAGTTTACTATTTGTTCCATGTTTGTATTAAACACAATATTTTAATTTTAGAGAAATTCCATAAAAATGGAATTTTTGAGCCAATCAGAAGTTGCCATTTTTTACAAGTCATAAATAATTATTTTCTCTTCTCGAAATCAGTTGCAGATTCCAATGAGCATTGATGTTCTTGAAGTCATCATCAGAAACATGGTGACATCTGGGCATGATATGGTCTATTTCAAACCCCCTCATTATTGTTCCATCAGGAATATCAAGATGTTTCAACAACTCTTGTCTCTTTAAAAAAGTGTGCTTCAAACAATATTCATCAGAACAGCCCTTTTGAACAATGTAATTAACAACTCAAACAGCCTCAATTTGTTTTTGTTTAAGTTTGTCCATCATATCTTGCTCTCTCTTCTTCTTTTGTTTAATCTTGTCAAAATCAGTCTTCTTGGTAACTTTGTGCTTTATACCATCATCAATAACATTAATGTACTCTTTCTTTGTGGTCCGACTAATTGCAGTGTACTGCATATCCTTTGCCATTTGACTCCACTCGTGGATTGTAAATAGCTTTCAAATCGAATTTCCTTGAACCCAATGGACTGTCAAACAATAATTGACCCAGAAGTACTTTTGAAATTGTTCAACACTAATCTCAATCTTGTCGGCAGTCATGGTGTCTTCCAATACAATCCACAGTTCAATCCTTTTCACTACAAAAGTTGTACTATTCACAATCTTGAGTCCTCTATAATTTCTGTTTGAGATAACTGGTGTGCCAACCATCAATAAAACATGTCGAGAATTTGGATCATTTGGATTTGCTTCTATTCTAATCATTTTTTTTTTCTTTAGTTTGTCTTGTTGCATCATTGTTTCATTGATTTGCTTACATTTAGCATGAGTAAATGCCAAGTTAATTCTTGTGAACATGTGCTTATTGTCAAAGTCATTAGGGTTCATTTTATCAACTTTATCAAACATTATTGACACTGAACTATCAGAACAGTGATTCACAACAAGCTCAGTGATGCAGTAATCAGCAATCTCCTTTACAGCTGTTGAATTGAAATAGTCATACATTTTAGATTCCACCCCTCCCATGTGCATAATCGTCAACCATCACAAATTTCACTTTTGTATGTATTTTGACATAATACAGCACTTCATACACAACTGCTTTCAACATGCTCACTTCATCAATGAAAATGTATTCAAACTTTCTTGCTTGTTTCAGTGTTTCTTTCAAATTTTTGTTGTCTGTTTGAGTTCTTTTCATTTTCCACACCCTGCCAAGCCAGTGACTAACTGTTGTTCCAATCTGTTTTCGGGATGCTGCCAATCTCTATTCTTCAATTCGAAATTGTAAGAGCTCTTGAATGGTTCTTTGACTTTGTATTCAGTTGGAAGGTCTTCAGGTCGATAAAATCTAATTCCTGGTTGACATTCGACGTCTTTTCCATCTTCAGCTCAGCAACAACACAATCAGTTTTTAGTTTAACAATGGTTTCCCCAATTTTCATTGCCAATTGATGAAGCATGATATAATTGTTGTCAAGCACTTGCCAATAAATTGGAATTGTATTGTGATGTTTAATTTTTTCTCTGTTCATTGAAACATGATATATTTTAGGGCTTTGTGAGATGCAATGAAACACAGTCTTATTGTCAGCAAAAAAGTATCATACTGCATCGTTGAAAGATGAAAAAAATCTGTCAGTTTGGGACTTGTTGCTTCTCTTGTTTAAACAACCAATGAAACAATTCATCATGATTTTAGCATTGTCCATGTTGCCACTGTTGTTGTAAATCCAGTCTACAAATTTGTTGAAATAATCTGGCTTCAAAGTATAGCTTGGAATTATCTCATACACAATCTTAAATTGCACTCCAATCAGTCTGCAATACTTCAGAATTCCACGTGAATACCACCTTGTTCCTCTCAATGGAAACGTGTTTTCAGTTTCAACATAATAGAATCCAGTCTGGAGTTTGCCTGAAAATGGACACACTTCATCAAAGATTGTAAATACTGACCATGGTGTTTCATTCTTGACACTCAAACAAGCCATGTGGCACTTTTGAATATTAAAACTCTTTAACTTGGCATTTTTGCAAGGTTCATAAAAAGTTTCAACAATCGCACCCTTTGTGCAATGGAAGAAAACATCATGTGTAATCTTGTTGAATGTACTTTCAATTCTGTCATCGCAGTTGTAAATTTGAAATGCTTCCAAAACCAAACTCACAAGATTTTGATTTCTAAGCAGAATTTTGAGCAATTGAGAAACTTTTTGTGATTCATTGTAGTGTCTGATGATTTCAATAATCACATTATTCTTGTAAACTATTCTCACAATGTTTCCACCATTTCCTCTTGTTTTGTAAACTGTGTTGTCTGTCTTGGTTAGATACACAACCAACTCAAAAAGGCCATCCTTGTTCAAATATACAACATTGCAGTTCTCGAGCTGTGGTATGCAGTGATATGGAACATTTACCAATGTGTGGACTGTTCTGTCAAATGCATTTGTGCTTTTGTGTTTTCTTGTAAAACTGTTGTGAAACCTAAGGCAGGGATGAAACAACAGAAGGTTCAAAGTGGCTAATGGGATTTGTAATGGAAGTGTTTTGGTTTCAAGTTTGTTTCATAATTGGAAAGTTTATAAAAGCAATAGTCTTTATTCAATAAACAACAGTTTTTTCACTGAAACATTTATAACAGAAGTTTACGTTTCACATCAAAAACTTTGCAAGGAATCAATTGCAGCAGCACTTGCAACAATGGATTTACGTAATTCAGTGTCCAAAACTGGATACATGTGATTGTTTGCAACAACAAATATTGAGGCAGGAACGTGATGATTTTGTTTCTTTGGACTGTAACAACAAAAAATATCCAACTCCAAGTCAAGAGCATATAATGGAATACCATACTTTTCACAAAATGCCTGAACTTCTTTTGTAGTTGCTCCATAATCAGTCTCCAGTTCACCATGTTCAAAAATTTATTGTAGGCCCTCAAACTTTACATCTTTGATGTACTCAGAATACGTTTTTATCAAATACTGATAAACACAATCGTTCTTGTCTGTAAAATTGGGTTCAATATGAAGGTAGTTGTAAGTGATGGTTGTTCCATACATTTGCTGGTCCACAAGTGGAACTGCTTGTAACAGAGTTGGCTGTGTGCCATGAATTTTAATTTCAATGACTTCACATGGATATGGCTTTCTTTCAGCAACCTCATTGGCAATATCTTCCAGCGTTTTTTCTATGAGATGTTCTGGCACTGCTCTTAGAAACCCATGTTTTGTTTTCTCATAAATCATATCCATTGGAAAAGTGTGTTACATACGTGATTTCATAATCAACATTCACCTTTCGAGAATACAAAATTGGAAAATAATAAAACAAAGAGTCAATATTACGTTCTTTGTTTGCAACTGATGGAGAATTTGGTCTTTTTTGTTTCAACATTGCTTCAATTCTTTGTTGCTTGTTTGATGTGTTTCGGACGTTTTCGCATTTTCTTTTCAAAACATTATGCACAACTTCCATACCCCTGTCTTAAAGTTGCTTCATTGTCTTGTCAGTTTTTGTGATAAACTTGTTGCCCAAAGTTAATAAATAGTTGCCTGCAATTGTTGCCTTGTTGTTTCTAATCAACACTGCAATATGATGTTGCAGCTTTTTGTGCTTTATCTCATTTCTTGGAAGCTTGAACTGATTGAATACAGTTCTACTTCTTCTCTTACAAGGGATGAACAGCCCTTTATAAGTTAGGGCATAATTTTTTGGTTCAAACAGCTGGATATTTTGGTAGAAATGACGTACACTTTCCAATGAGAACATCTTTAGTATTATGAAATAAAATAAGTTTTCAAACAAAATTCAGTTTTTTTAAGAAAAAAAAATACAGCTGGCCAGACTTTTTGAGGAAAAAAAATTTGGCAAAGTAAACAGCCGAATTCAACAACAACAAGCTTTAAAAAGTGAATATCTCAATTGTCATATTTGATTCAGACCTGTTTCTTTGATGTTACAAATGAAAAATTTTGACCAATCAGAAAATGCAAAATATGACAGACATAATCCTCCTTTATAGTGCGCAAAAACAGTCCAAATGCCTCAAATTTCAAATTTTTTGTTGAGACAATTAGACAAAAAGTATTTTTGGAAAGGCAAAAACCTAAAAAGTACGGCTGGCTGGATTTTTTGTCAAAGTGAGATTTTGTCTGACGATTGGACAAAATGTATTTTTGGACCAATCAATCTTTTTAACTGCAAAGTCCACTTGATGCCTACCGTGATGCATTCATCTAGTAGATGACAGGAGAGCTAGCAAAACCAGCCGACGATTTACATCAAGATTAGCACACTATCATTCGTAAATTGATGCTCTTCCTGTGACTACAAATAGCACAGTAAGTGACACTTAGAGTGGTACACTTGTAGGAGAAAATGCGCCAACATATCAGGGTTTCAGATTATGCAACTCAAAATTTTGATTTGGTTGAATTTGACAGTGACTGAATTCTTTTATTTAAGCCATACTTTTTATTTCAACTTTGAGTAATAAAGCAAACTTGACTGCAACATCAAACGGAATTTAATTTATGTTCCTGATAAGCAATGAGTCTTGCAAGAAGGGGTCGAATTATCATTACAAGAACTTTATAAGGGTGCAACGTGAGCAGGATATCGTTGTCGACTTGATATTTGTTGAGGGACTCTTTTGAATGGAAGGCGGGATGAGTAAACTTGCCATCGTTAATTCGCACTCCCATTAAAACAAGGTCAGTAGCTTGGTAATAGCCATCAGCATCCCAGATACTGTAAAAAAAAAAAAATTAGAATGATGTTTGACATCAAAGTTAAAAAAAGAACTAACCGGTCACCAGTGACATCCAATTTTGTATGAGGAATCCCTGATATGACGCAAATAGAACAAAATCTAGTAACGAACGCCTTGAATTCCCATTCTTTCCACAAACGACGGTTTTCTTTCTTTCTAGGAATTGAATTCGATTTTTGATGTACAAAGATGACAGCAAATTCAGTAGAGGGAATGAGGCACTTCCTCGATACTCCGAATTCACTTAATTTTCTGTTCGCTGACGCGTCGTCGTCATCGGCAATGAAACAATCAACCACAGCATCTGCTAGCAATAAACGTTCTGAGCAATGATTCTCGTTCGAGTTTCGACATCTTATTGAACAGACTATACGAAAAGTTAGTCAAGGGGAGAAAGGAGTAAAAAAAATTACCGTTGGCAAAACAGACAGATATATACAGCTTCTTGTCCTAAATCAAAGTATCCACCCTTTTCGAGGCGGTCGACCGAACCCTGCGCAAAAAGCATTCAATAATTCAAATAAAACAAAACTCAGTGAATATTTACTTGACTGTCATTTCCGGCTTTCCAAACAACAGCAACACCGCAGTGTGTACATGCAGCACCTTGTCCATCCTCCAATCGTGCATAGGCTGCCTCCCGTCCGGCTTCAGTCTGAGTTTGAACTTGTCCGTCAGCAACTCGACCATTTAATGCAACAGAAAGAATCAAGTCAATGCATTGGTTGCGAGTTTCGGTAACTTCATCTCGTTGTGACATTGCACTAGCAAGATTGTATATCTGAGCTGAGACGAATGTTTGTTCTCGAATCCGAGTCTAAATTGAATAAGAAAGTCAGTTAGGGACAACACGACCCGGCTGAGGGTCGTGTTTAAAGGGTGCATCTTGGCGGGAAGGAGGGGTGAATTGGACACTTAAAGAAAGCATCATGAAATTTTTGCCGATTTTTCAGAAAAATTATAAACATTAATATACAATTTTACTCAATGTGGAGGTTAAATGTCGTTCTTAAGGTATTCAATTTATGTAGACAAATATTGAATTTAAAATCTGGAAAAAACTGGTATTTTAGATTGTTGAAAGTCAAAAAATATTTCCTATAAAACATGAAAGTTTTCTACTGCTGTAAACTTATTAGATATGTAATGTTCTTGAAATACCAAAATGGTAAATGGTGTCATTGCCATCAATAAAAGTGTAAAATTACCTATGCAGCTGATGTGGTGAAAATTTGGATAATTGACTTGGTTGCAAGCATAAACAGTTCTGTGCTATGCATGGAGCAGTGACCAACAATATTACCACATCTTCATGAATATTTTAGGTAGTTATTTTTGATGCTGAGAATGAAAAATCTTCCAGGATATTTAATTTCAATTGACGTTCTGATACTATGGTATTTATTTAATATGAGTTCTTGATTGAATCTGTCGTACAGATCGCTGAAGGAAAAATAATTATTGTTTCATGATTTATGTTGAAATGAGTCATTGATTCTTTCATTCCATGTTTTTGCTTGCATTATATATTTTTGTACATAATAAATGAGAAAAATAGCCCAAAGTTATTGACGTTCTGATATTGACAGCTTCAAAAGGACAGGAGTTTCACTTTACTGCTGTGTCAAGTGTATGCAAATCCTTTACCTTTTTTTGATTGTAATTTTCATATGTGGTAACTATATTTTATTTTGAGTTCTACTCCATGATTGATTGCATTAATTCATCTTTTCTCTGAATCAAAGATGCTAGATATTGTTTCTGTTCAGCAACTTTCATTTTCGCCAGAGTCAAATCCTGCATAAAAAAATTCGAACAAACAGATAAAAACAGAAAAAATATTAGTAAGAACATAATACAAGTTGTCGCTTTTTTTCTCTTCCTTTTTTCTTTTTAAATCAGGATTTTGCTCCGCTCATGTTTTTTAAATTAGTCTGCCGCAACTCTGGCTCTCAAATATGAATAAATAATAAATTGAATTCGCTCAAATCCAAAGTGTCTATTTTCGCGGTTATCGCTCTGTTAACTTGATATATATATATATATATATATTTTATTCAACCATACCGGTGGAAGCTCGTTATAAGCAGCGAACAGAGCTTTCTTTGACTGTAAATTCTGCAACCGCACAGCGATTTCTTGATGCAGAATATCCAACTGCTCAAACGTAATATCTGTTTTCTGTTCACTATAACTGCTACTGAGCTCAAGAATCCGTTGGCTATATTCTTTGCCTTTTTGCTCAAGCATGACAGCATTTTGGCTCAATTCACGTGCTTTTTCCGCATCGGCGAAAAGGTTTAATGTCTGCAGAGGTGGCTCTGTCTGATTCGTGGCGATTTCGGCAGCGCGTTTGTTTGCCGATTCGAGTCTTTTGAGTATGCGTTTTAGGGCTGCATTTCTCTGACGGGCTTTGTGTTCGGCAAGCGCAAGGGCTGTGATTGCAGCGTGAGTTCGGCCGGCCGATGATTCGAGCGGCGAAACCACGTCGATTCCGAGAAGCTTTGTTATTGCTTGGCTGTTTTCAATTTCTGCCATTTTTCAATCGCATCTCCAACTGCGAAATAAACTCCAGTTCCTTATTTCGCAGTACGCTACAGTATCCATATTTATTTATAAAGTAATAAAATATTGTATAGTATTGAAAAAAAATATATATATTGTAAGGAAGAACTCACAACTGCTGGAAATAAGGAAAGTAGAAAGTTCGAAAGATATTTTGAAAGAAGTTGCAGATTAAATGTTTTTAATCTGTGAGTAAAAATAACAAAAGCAAAACATAACAAATAAAAACTTGAATCTTGTACAATCAACTGTGGTGCCAAGCTTTTGAGTAATAAATGAAATTGCATTCAGCAAATACTTCTAAATTGTTCAGCTTTTCTGTGAAATTTTGTGTTTTCCAAGCTAGTCTCAATAGTGAATAACTGAAGATGAAAGTCTACAATTACTCTTATCCAATGATTTCCTTGTAAATTGATTGGAACTAATAATTTTCCTTTTGCCCAGTCAAAAGAAGGCTTTAGCCATGTTGCCAAATGGAAATTTCTTAAATTTAGCTTTGATTGCCCACATAAACAACTACACTAACATCTTGTGATTGAATATATAAACTTTTTGATGGATCTATTCCAACCAAAACATCAAACAAGCGCTGAATGAAGGTTTGAAAATCACTACCTTCTAAAACAATTCAATAGATCATCAATGTTAAAATACTTAAGGCCACTCATTGCATCAAGTAAATCAATTGTTATTTCAAAGACTGTATTAGCTGATGTTGATGAACACTACAGGAAGCACAAGAAGACAATCAAGTGCTTTAACTGTTATAAATTAGATTGCTGATCCAATTTTCTCCAAGGAATTTTCTCCAGCCTTCTATATCTTCAAAAACTCAAAAACAATAAATTCCAATTACTTTCCACTTTTTTTTTTCAAAGCATCTTTGATTTGTTTTCTTTCTTTTTATTTCTATTTCAAAAACTACTTCAACCCAACTTTTTTTCTTTACTTTATTATTATTAAGTATTAAACTTCTACTCTGATTACATCCTTTACTTCTATCTTGAGCTATTGTTATTTAGTTCTGAGATAGCTAGTATTGAACTAGTTGACTCAAGCTGCTACAGCTACCAGCAATATTGCACCTACTCTTCTCCAATTTACCAGAACCTGTTTTCCAGCTATTATTTCACAATTTACTTCAAAATTTTCTACATAGAAAAAGTACTCTTATATCTACACTCCAAATTAGCATTAACACAGTATCAGAATTTAATAGTTTGGTTTTTAATAAAGCTAAAGAGAAAATATCAATGCTTATTTTTATTTACTTTTATTTTAAAGAGCAATCCTTCAAGATTGATAGTAAATGCAACCCTAGCATCAAACCTGGTATAAGAATAGCAATATTATATATATATTTTTGCAACAGTTCTTCAGCTGAGCCATAGCTTCCAAAATAACAAGTGCAAGATATTATTTTGAAGTAACTGTTTAATTAATCAAAACATAATTTCACTAGGATAAAAAAGGGGCAATATGTAGGTAAAAAAAAAAAAGAAAAGTTTAATGCTTGGTGATTGGAGATAATAAACTATGCCAGCATCAGAGTGAATTCTTGCATTGCTTAAAATTCTGATTGAATTCACACCAGAGTATTGTTTTACTTGGCCACTTTGTTAGATTTAAGAATAAAACATGTTATACAAGCTGAATAAATGTTAAATAATATTTAATAGAATTG
>JADGJH010000127.1:0-29011 GCA_027596945.1 Physocladia obscura
GCCCTGCGGGGTGGGCGGGCGCGGAGGTTGCGACGGCGGCGGCGTGGTGGTTGTGGCTGTGTTTGTGCAGGGCGAGGCCGCGGGGCGGCGGCGGCGGCTGCAGCTGCACCCCAACGACGCCGGCCGCAGGGGGCACCGGCTCGATGGCGTCGGCGTCGGCGTCGGCGTCGGCCTCGTCGCTCTCGCTCGGCGTGCTGCCGTCCATGTCGTCCGTCACCATGCCGTCCTGATCGCGGTCGCGGTCCCTGTCTTTGTTCCGCCGTCTCCCGTTTCCTCCCGCTCCATCACCAACTCCGCCACCTAATCCTGAACCAGCTCCGCCCCCCAATCCTCCGCCCCCTCCGCCAATACCGCTGCTGCCCACAATCGATATTGGTTGCGTGATTATTGCGATTGTCGCTGTTGTCGGCGTAGTTGGTGTCGCCGCTGCTGTTGATGTCCGCGATCGCGATCGCAGTGTGCTGTTCCGTCCGATTGTTCCAAATCCACTGCTGCCATTACCCCCACTTGCGCTTCCACTTCGTCCAAAGCCACCAATCCCCATCCCGCCATCTTCTCCAAGCTGTTGCGACCCTTGATTTCCCATTTTTCAGCCCTCCCTGCGTTGAAATTTTGTGCAATGTAAATTCTCCGATCTGCTGACTTAACTCAACTGCTGAGCGAATACATAATAAATACATTAACAAAAAAATAATAACAAAAAACTATTGAATTACTCTACTGTCCCACAACTTGTTTTGTTTATTTGAAAGTCTTGTTTAAATTTCAAACGGCCAGCCAATCCACATGACAACATTATCTCCCGCAAGAAGTCCGGAATGGCGTTCGTCAACCATCTCGCCTTCAATCTGTCCCCCAATCCCAAGTTGCTCCGCAACAACTCCCTCCACATCATCCCACGTTGTCAACGGATTAGCGATAACAACCCGAAACGCATCCACCCACCGCCGTTCTCCACCTTCTCGCAATACTTGCACCCGTGTGCGAGACACAAATCCTTGCAAACCTTCGGCTGCCTGCCGCGCCTGGATCCGCCGCGTCGCCTCGCTTATTACCTCGTCTTCGCTCTCAAGCAGCGGAGCGCGCGCCGCAACCTTGTCCCGCAGCACCCGCGGAATATATCGGTACAGCAATATATTCGTGTCCGGCTCGTGCAGCGTCTGGAACGCTCGTGTCGGATGCCCACTGAGCCGGTTCTCCATCTGCCGCACCAGCGTCACGCTCCGTGTCACGAGGCTTTCAATTCCGTCGCGGCCAACGAGATGCAGTACGGCGTGGAGATGCAAACTACCCGCCGGGCGGCTGCCTTCGAGCGTAAATTGCCCCAAGTCTGCGCTTTCGCGTCGAATTATGTAGTTTGCTGTTTTGCGGATGCTGCTGGCCATCGTTGGGTTGGCAAATAGGAGGAGTCCGAGCCCCATCGGTGTGTAAAGCTGTTTGTGACCGTCGACTGTGATTGTGTCGGCCTT
The DNA here is from genome assembly GCA_027596945.1 of Physocladia obscura. Lineage (NCBI taxonomy): Eukaryota > Fungi > Chytridiomycota > Chytridiomycetes > Chytridiales > Chytriomycetaceae > Physocladia > Physocladia obscura. The sequence goes on from JADGJH010000127.1 coordinate 1,470, forward strand.
CTCAATCCCCATAAGTTTATCACGATGCTCTCGAGAAAATATTAATGGCCCACCCCATGCCGCGTCAACATGGAAATGTATCTTGTATTTGCGAGCAATGTTTGCCAAAGCATCAAGATTGTCAATCGATCCACTAAAATTTATTAAGTAAAAATTAACCATACATATTGTAAAAATAAATTACTCACGTTTCAGTAGTTCCCGCAATTCCAATTATTGATACAATTAAATATCCCATTCCCTGATATTTAAGAACCTCTTTTTCCAAAGCATCTGGTCTAAAAAAAATAAATTATTACACCAGCAAAAAAATTTCAGACACTCACTCACCTTATTCTAAATTTTTCATCTACGTCAACTAGCCCCAACCCAAAATCCCCAAATCCAAGCAAATCAACCGCTTTTTTAAATGAATAATGCAGCATCCGACTCCCTAAAATGACAGCCCCTTTATATCCATAAACATTAAGTGCTTTAAATAACCCTTCTTTATCAACACCCGCGAATGCGGCAGTACTTCTACGGCCTTTGAATTCAAATAAGAAGTCCGATGACGCCATTTTCGGCTCAGAGTGAGGACCTAGGGCACGGTTCCGCGCGACCCACATTGCCGTCAAATTCGCAATAGTGCCGCCACTTGTAAACACTCCCAGAGCCGTGTCGAAGGAATGCATGTAATGCGTGTAAAAGGATTTAGTGCAGACGCTGCCATAAAACTCATTGTGCATCATTGCTATTGTCTCGCGCTCGAGATATGTGGTTGTGCTCGCCGTTTCCAATTTTACGACGTTTTGGTTCATTGCTGTCAAAAGTTTGGCGAGTGGTCGATGAAAGTATGGGAGTGCAGATGTCTAGATGTGCGAAAAAAGGTCGTTAAAAAAAAATACAAAATACAAAAAGACAACGACATCATGTTTTTTTGTTCTATACCATATGACCAATTTGCTTAGGACTTGCAACACGCGTTGCTTTATCAATAACGTTAATTTTAACATTGTTCAGGTATTCCTCGAGCGTCGTGCCTTCTTCTGACGAATGCGGAACCTGATGCTTTGAAAACCGCGATTGAATTGAGTGTGGAGACTCGGATGAGCCTGCAAACACGGGAAGTGGAGACGAGAGAAAGGCTAATATGAGGGGGAAAAATAAAGAAAAAGAAGAAAAAAAAAAGGACATTTGTAAGAAAATATACTGCCATTACTAGTCACAAAAACTTTAAGTTATAAACAACAAAAAAAAACACCCCCCTTCTAAAAAAAAAAACCCCCCCTCACCTCCCCCAAAAAATTTAATTTTTTCCCCCCCCCCCAAAAAAAAAAAAAAAAAAAAAAATGGCGTGGTGTACAAGAAAAAAAAGAAACAAAAGGTGGTGTGACACTCACAAGTGATAATGCGGGATAGATAAAGGTCGAGAGTTTGCTCGCTATCGTGTGTTGCGACAAAATAGTGGAGAACTGAGTCCTTGTTGCGTTGCGAGCCAGATTCCAGGCCGCTGTCGCCGCTTATCAACGATTTCACTTTGACGTTTTTGTTATGATCATCCCCTTCATCATCAGCATCGGTATCATTTTCTGCTTCGCTGGAAGAGCGCAAATTCACGGCTGCCTTTATCGAAGCTCCTCGAGAAGTCGCAGCACTTAAAGTTAATGAAGAGATGCGCTGAATTCCAGACGCTCGAGCGTAAAGTGGATTTGAATCTGCCCAATCTTCGTCAAAACCTTCGTCGGTGTCTGTTTCCGTTTCGGAATCCATCGTTGCTACTTCCGTTTCGATTTCTCCTCGCGCCACCGTTGCCGCTGCTCGCAGCACCGTTTCCGCTTTTTCCTCCACCCACCGTACACCAAGCATGCTTTCCTTTCCCATCTTTTTTGGCAGGGTTGAAAAACCTTCATTCAAATGTCACAGAATGATTGGCCACACAACAAAGCAACAATATCAGGTGACTCATTATTTATTTAAGTCAATAAGGTTTAAATTTTCGCGCTGCTTTAAATTTCTCAATCCGCTTCTTGTCTTCTTCAAACTTTGTGCGCAAATCAGCAAGTTCTGGAAATCAGTACTGTAAGAAACAAAAATAATAATTAATGGCAATAAAATACAACTTACGGTTTCTTTTGCTTTCACGCATTTGGAATCGATAAAAGTCCACATGCTCGATCTTCTTCTTCTTCTTGCTATCGCGTGAAAGCGACAGTTCAGATTCAGTTCCGGCAATAGGGAATCCGTCCTTGTCGACTTTAGCTTTCGTCGAGACTCCTCCTCCACCAACGAGAATAAATCCGTCTTCATCAGGCTCTGTGCGTTTACGCCTCAGTTCTCGTTGTCGCGCTGCATGCATCTCGTCATACATGAGCATGTATTTGTTGGCAGATTCTTGCAGCACCTCAAGCGGGGGATGTGTGTCAATAAACTCCTGAATCCATTCTGTATTGGTTCAAAAATAAATGGAGTCCGAAAAACAACAAAAACGAGGAACACACAAAAGGAAACAAATAAGCGAAGAAATCTTAAAACTCAACTCTCGAGCCCAATTTTTTGCTTAACTTCAAATGCAGACATTTGCGCGTCGTTTTCGGGGTTACTTTCTATCACATCACTCCAAACACGACGACGCTGACGCATTTCGAGAGCACGCAAAACTGAAGCGTCATCATCAAATACAACACGACAGTGTCGACGACGCGGAAGGTCCAGTTCTATACGCGTTATAGACCCACATCTCCGAAAGAGCCGTGCAATGTGGGCTGGCGATGAATCGACAGGAATATTAGCGACAAAGAGGGTTCTGTTAGTTTCGCCATGATTATCATCGTCATCCGCATTATCGCCTTCATTTTTAACGCCAGAAGGATTACTTTTGGATTTGGAGTTGTTATTTGGAGAGTTCTTTGTATTTGCTGATTCGGCGGTTGAATGTCGTTTGAAGAGTAATGTATGTGTCGGAGTTGCTGTTCCGTCGGCAGATTCTGCGACAACTGGAAGTGCGAGAAATCCGGCAAACTCGCTCAGCCCGGCCTTGACGGATTTACTTTCGTCAGTATCGTTTGTGTTATTATGGATGCCATTGGTGTTGTTTATGCTCTTGCCAACTGTATTCTTATTCGACTTGCTCTTCTTAGTCTTGGCCACCGTATCAATTTGCATCTCGTCATCGTTTCGATTATCACTTAAGAGTACTTCTTCGCTCCATTCATCCTTCTTTCCTTTTTTCATCTGTTTGAACAAAAACAAAAAATTGAAAAAAAAAAAGAAAAAGAAAACCAACAATTTATTCATAAAGCACTGCTAACAATGTCTTCATCTCCGCCAATATCCAATTCTTCTTCATCGACATCTACTCCTTCAGTATCAACTTCTTCTGTTTGGACATCACTGAACACCAGTGGGTGCCTCTTGCGTGCGTCTACTGCTCGCCTTCTCAAATCAAGTGAAACAACTAACCAATCGAACATGATTACTGTTGGAATCGATGTTTTCTTTTTTATATCCGTGTTGGATAGCGCTGTTTTTGATTTTGTTAAATTTAAGTTTAAAATTTCATGCAAGTGTATTACAGTGTAAAACTTTGTTGCAACGTCTGAAACGAATTTTCTTCTGGATTGCTGTGGGATCATAGGCTATCATGGCTTTTAACAGATCCAAATTCACAAACTAAAAAAAGATGTTTGGAAAATGAACAAAATAATAAAAATGTTACCTTCAAAATATCTTGCCATAGTTTAACTGAAAGAAAATGTAAGAATAAAAATTAAATTATAATACTGCCTTTTTTATTATTTACCTTCTTTTGGTTTTCGTCCAAACAAATACAAAACTGCTTTCAAAACTTTCAGAACTGCTGGAGGTGGTTTTTTGTAGCTTTTGAGCTCAGATATCGCTTTATTGTCAAGTTTGGACAACCAACTTCTAGCAGCTATAAGCATCATTTTTGGAAATAACAATCCTCTTCGAGACTCATCGTCAATGGCCTCTCCGGCTGCAATCAAAACATAATTTATACATTATAAGCGAATCTGGAGTCAAACAAACCCAGTTCTTGCAAGACACCATCGTCTCCAAATTTCTCATTTTTTGTTAATGTTCCGCAATTTGACAAGACCGAAGTGATTTTTTTAATCTCAATAATATCTTCGTCAGGCACTTCCCCTTTCCCAAGTTTTGGTCTGACACACAAAACGGCGAAAATTTTGTCTTCCTCATCGCCAATGGGAATAAATGTCTTGACGTCATCGTCTTTGGTCGAGGGAGAGTTGATCATTTCTTTTGTTTTTATTGCTTGTTGGATAAAACCTCTGATGTTAAATTTTAACACGAATAAAAGTTGGAAAATTTTTAACACAAACAATTCTAGTGCGTCATCTTGAAGCTTTTCCACGTTGGATCTTCCTGATGCGCCAGCCATATATCTGGCAAACCCTAAAGCATTTTGAACTTCAGGATCCCGATCGTTTGCTTCTCTTGATTTTGCACTAACTACTCGTGGATCTTTTACAATTGGGCTAAATGGTGTATCAAGAAGCTTGAAAATAACCTCTTGGCTATCGTTTATCAAATTGAGAAAGAGAGTAACGTCAGATGTGTCGCCAATTTTTTCTCGCATATATTGTAATGAGGCTTGGCCAATTTGAACAGTTTTTTCACGAGCATCAATTCTTTCAATAGCTGCAATAACTTTTCGTCCGCCTCTCTATTCTTCTATCTTGTTATACATAATTATTTTTTTAAAACGTAATTACTAATACCTGCAAAAATTCAAGATCTTGTGTAACATAACCCTCGTCATCAAGGCCAATTAAATTCATTCCCATTACACCGACGGTTTTTTTGCTTGTAGCAATTAATGGAATGCCAACATATCTTGCAATTCTATTATCTGAAAGATTATAAGCAATAAGTGGGTCAATTTCTAAATCGTTTGGTTTATATGGCTTTCCCATCACCATAGCCTTTGCTTCAAAGCCTTGTTCGCCACTGCCAAACATTGCACCAAGTAATTCATTCTTGCAATCATTAGAGCAGGCAATTACTCTCAAAAACCGTTCGACCATCAAATTTTCTTCACCGTTTTCAGATTTCTTGATTTTAGTTACACCAGATTCTGCAAGAGTAATGCGACCTGAAATTCGATGTTCTGGATGCATCATTTCGATAGCTCTCGACAAAATTCTAAGTGAAGCGTCGGAAAATTCTGCAACAGCCATGTCATCTCTTTTTGCCAAAGCAGAAACTTCTACAAGCGCGTCCTCTTGAATTTGAACCCGATTGATGGTTGAGGGCAAAATCGTTGCTTCGATTGTCTTGACAACATCTGCCACGTTTTCTGAGTTATCTGCCGATGCACTGATTGTCTCAAATGCCAAGTCTAGTACTTTGAACAAGTCTTTAAAGTCAGCATCTGGTGTTTGCTGCAGCAAATCAATTATACGGTCTGTAAAAGTGTCTGGTGAAAGAATGATCTTTTCTAACTCGCGGCGAGTGCCTTTATATTTTATCTTGGCTATTAGGGTGTGAATCTGCGGGGATAGTTTTGAACCGAGATGTTGAACAACTTTGTCGAGAGCTGTTGAAAGTAATTCTGCAGTAGGCGGTGAGTCTTGTGTATGGAGAAACAAAGATTGAATTTTCATAATCCGTGCACGCATTTCTTCAGGACTAATTGATGTATATTCTTGAGCTGCCGTTGCTGCTGCTACAGTTGCTGCTGCTGCTGCTGACGCGGCAACATTTGCGGCTTCTTCGGCCTCTTTTTTCTTCAAAAAGGCGAAAAATTCGGTTGCTGGTTCTAGTCCGTAAAGTCCAACCATCATCATCATGAATTTTTTATAGTCTTCTTCAGCTTCAAAAATTGGTTTGGATATTTTTGTTGTTCCTGTCGCTGTTGATGTAGTACTTCCAAGTCCATGAGGTACGCCGAGTTGTCCAAGAGTTACATTTCCTCGACAGTAATCCACCAGGTTGCTTTTCAATGCTGCACGCATATTAGTACCAGTACCGACGTCAAAATCAGAAATTGATTTTGCGAGCCGATGTCTCCATTCGTCACGTGTGGTCACTATTGGAGAAATTTCCAACAATTCTGACGCGTTGCTTGAGGTAGTGTTCCATAAATTAGAGCTGGGAAACTTTGGACAGTAGAAAATACTTGCAAAGGAAGCTACAAGTGTGTCCCCAAGGGTATCAATATGAGCGGCAAGTGACACAAGAAAGGTACTAAGATCATCAATGGGCCAGGATCCATGGTCCGTGAGTATAAGCATGCCGTCTACAAACATGCGGTGGTTCCAACTTGTGGTAGTGAGATATTCAGGACTTAAACAAAAAAAAGCCGATGGTGATGATAAATTCGCAGAAATTATATCACGTTTGACAGAGGTTTGGGATACTGAAGAATTTTGAAGTATTTCGCTCTTACCAGAAGAAGTTGTTGATGGTTTAGATGTGGTCGCATTTGGATCTGAGGATTGTGAACGCGATGTGATATCCATCAAAAATTCACCAGACGTGTTTATTTTTAGTAAAGATGTCTGTGATTGAGTTTTTTGTTGTTGCTGTTGGAGGCGTAAAGATTCTGCAACTTCAGGAGACATTGAGATAAAATTAATTAGGTCCGCAACTTTCGAAATCATGTTATCGTTAGCTTGTATTGATTCGGACTGTAAGACAGCATTATAAGCAGCGAGCTTTAATTATTTCTTGATTTTAGCATAAAATTATAAATTGGAAATTAACAACCATTTCTTGTTTGGATATTGATCCATTCACAATTCTCCACAATTTTCCTGTCCATTTTTTGAACACAGTGGACAGCAATTGCTCAAAAAGTGTTCTTGTTTCTTCAATTTGTTGGGTACGAGCTTTTTTGAGCCTTTCATTTTCACGTTTTCGCGCCATAATTGTCGCGCGTTGTTGTGCTCGTTGCGTTAACTGAAACTCAAACAACCGAGCTTTTGCTTGCTGAGAAACAATGTGCAGTTGCTGAAAATACGACACATTTGAAATATCGGATGCATCGATGTAACGTGGATTGTTTCTATAGAGAAACTGGGCTTTTTTTTTTTTTCCCCATCATGAACAACAGACATGAAAAATGACTTACCCAGCCAATTAGTGGGATTAAATGGCAAAGCAGCAGCAGGTCTGTCAATTTGAGGCTCCAAACCGTCTGTTTTTGAAACAAAATCGTTGTCACAATTCTTTGATTTTGCAAATACTTGGCCATTATTCCTCTCTGATTCAAATGAAATACTTGCTTCCCCGGAAGTTGTTGCTTTATTGTCTAATGTTTGAATATCATTAGGTAGATCCGGTGCTGTCGCGATTAGTCCGCGCGTATCTGCTTCTTTCAAAAGTCTTTCAAGACCTAAAACCATCGTTGGAATAACGTTTTCAAGAAGATATGAGCGTAATTCGAGATTAACGTCATTTGTCTAGAATAAAGTGAATATTGACTGTGTTCAAGTAAAAGAAGGAGAAAAAAAAAGCCTTTTGAACCTTGAAAAATTCAATAGCCAGAGCCATCACGGCTATTTCATGAAAATCTTTCGAATCGTCGTCGTTTGAATTTTGAAGCAATTCATTTACACCGACAGGAACACCTAATACCGTTCCAACAAGACCAGACACACTAGAAATATTTTCATTCTGATTGAAACAACAAAAACCAAAATGGAGAATAAAAACACCAGTTCATCAAAATGAAAAATTTAATAGAGGCAATAATTTTATACCTTCGAAATTTGAACTCGTGCGGTATTCATCCAATTTCAATTTTTGCTTTTCGATAGATTTTTTTTTTTTTTTCCTTTCTTCTTTGAGTTGCACCAAAAGCAAATGGAAGGAAGCGAAACCATCCAAACAGCAGCGACAACGACAGCAGCAGCGACAGCGGTATCGCCGCGATCACTAATGGCAACAATGGAATTAAGTAATGGAGCAGACAGTGCGCTTAGCGCCGCGTCGAGAGGCGGATCAACAGAACCAGCGTCAGCAGGTGATTGTGATTCTACGGCGTGTAAAACAGCAAAATAGAAGCGCATCGAGCGGCGCCTGAGCGATTTTCAAAGAATCTATCAACGAAATCGTGATATATCTGTTTTTGCACAGTAGATTGCTGTGTATGCAGGTGCAAATGTGTTGTGGGTACGGATATTTGTGTGATGGACATGTAGAAATAGATTGCTTGATGAAATGCATAGCGGGGAGCGTTGTGGATATCGTTTACGATGGCTTTAACTCTGACTGAAAGCTGTTTCTATTGGTTGTGGGCTGTTGAGTCGTTGACAGCATCTCCGACTAACCATAAACAAACAGAAAAAGTCAATGTGTGGAAAATGCGTATGCAAATCCTCAAATTTTCGCAGCCCGCTCCTACTGCTGTTGCGCCTGCTACAATCGCTGCAATTCCTGGTTCTAAATTCGACCGACAGAACACAAATATAATTGCAAATGTAGTCCAAAACGCGAATAATATGAACAACACGAAGGGGTCCAAAGCCGCATCTCCTTTACGGGCCAACTCTCCAGCTGCTTCTACGTCTTTGCCTGCATCCGTTCTGGCTTCTGCTGCAACTCCAGTTCCTCTTGTGGATGCTGATGGCTTCATTACTGTTGGTGCCGGAAACAAAGAACACATCCGAGAAAACAAGCGAAAAGAGAAGACGCACAGAGAAAATTTCAAATCAAACAATAGCAATATTGGCAATGGTATTACTCAGAAGAGATCGACAGCAGATATTACAGTGCTTTCAACTGCGGCTGCTTCCCAAATTCAATCTCAATCGACCGATCAATCTTCGACTTCCTTGAGTCAATTATCTGTGCCGAACGTTCCGGGAAAATTTTTAGGAGCGCCAATTTCAAGTACTCCAGCTCCCGCAAAAGTTAGTTTCATAAAAAATTTTCTTTTTTTACTTCCCCTTTACTAATTCCACAGAAGATTGTTCAAACAAATACTCGAAGTGAAGTTTTGAATGTTTCTTCTTCGAAACTTTCACTCGCAACTCCGATTGCTGTAAGTTCTTGGCCTTCTTTAAGTGCTGTTTCGGCGGAGTCGCATGTACAGCAACAGCAGTCATCTGGATCATCCTCATCAACGCAATTTTTTACGAAAAATGGTCCATGGGCTAAACTTGATGTTGATATCAGGTATGGCCCTCCTGCTGGAGTTTCTGGAACATCGTTGAACGGCAGAAAAGATGGAAACAAGAAAAACCCAGGATATGTCAATGAAACTGGTAAAAAAAGCCGACGCAATCACAACAAAAATTCGAATATCTCCGAAATTGCCATCAAAAGTAAAAATAATATTGATGAGAATACACCGAGGTTATCTGATGCTCCCATCGATTCAGTTTCTCAGAATCAACAAAACAACACAGACATTGGTTTTGAGACGGTGTCTATTGAGGTTCAAGAAGCAACGCCGCTGTCACCTGCCCTACAGCAACAACAACAATCTCAAAGCCAACACCAACAACAGCAACAGCAATCGTCACATCAACAAAGTCACCCGCAGCAACATCAGCAACATCAGCAGCAGCAGCAGCAGCACACTCAAAGTCGCGGTAATTCAAATCGTAACTCCGCTAACTCGAACAGTTCTGGCCGAGGTGGAATTCGTAGCAGAGGTAATAATATAAGCCGTGGCCCAACCAATTCCCAAGCAAACAACTCTCGAAATTTCAATGGCAGTCAACACAATCAAGGATTTTTCAAGCGAAACAATAATGGTAACAATGATCCGTCATTTTTTGTTCAGCAGCAACAGCTGTATTACCAACAACAGCAAGCTGCTATTCTCGGTACATATCCATACTCCAATATTCAAGCAGGTTTTATTCCGATTCCTGGACCGGTTAATAGTGGATCGACTTCACGCCTGTTACCCGGACCTGGTCCAATTGACCCTAACTCAGTAGACTTAGAAACTGTGCGAAACTGGATCAAATGGCAAATGTAAGCAAAAGGGTCTACTTTGGATAAAACTGATATTACGATTTTAATTTCAGCGAATATTACTTTTCTGTCGATAATTTGTGCCGAGATGTGTATTTTCGATCTCAAATGAGTCAAGATACCGGAATCGTCCCGTTGCGCATAATTGCAGGCTTTAATCGCATTCGCTCCTTTACTGCTGTTGCCAGAATTAAAGCTCAATCAGCTACTGATGGGAACGAGAATGGCAATACTTTGACTGGTGCATCAATTACGAGTGCTACTTCAGCCTCTTTTCCCGTAAGAAACTCTTCTACTCCACTGGATGCTGATACAGCTTTTGTTGAATTCATTCGGTCGGCCCTCGTTGATTCCGAAATTGTCCAAATTAATGATGACGGAGATGAAGTGGGTATACGGCGGAAAGAAGGATGGGAACAATGGATACCGTTTCAACAACAAACTCAGCAATATATTGCCCCACTGTCACAAAATACATCGTTTTCAGGTGGACAGCAGGGTTTTCGGCAGGGCCCCGCGGGCAATATGGGGTAAAATATTTCAGTAATTAATTTGTTTCACTTAATTCTTTCTGTGTTTGTGTTCAGGACAACAACGTCAACCACCGCGGGGCTAGCAGCAAATACAGCAACAATCATACTCAACAACCAAACAACGCTTTCTCCCACCAGCAATACATACACTACCAAAATAGCGTTGTCAACCCCAATAATACCGGGTTCAACCGAAACCACCTCCAGTACCATCCTAAGCAATTATACAGTACAGGAAACTTCAATTCCAAACAGCCCAAGCAGCGACAGTCACACCAACAACAACAGGACCGGGAAGCAGATACATCAGCAACAAATTTCGACACCTCCGTGCTCCCCTCAGGAAGCAGGCATCAGCAGTAGCATTGATGTTATGACAGTTGGAAAGAATGCTGTGGGTGAAATTGTTGCTGGTGGTAATGCGAAAGATGTTGGGGTGGAAAAATGGGAGGTTCCGAAATCGAAACGAAAAATATGGGGAGGTAATGGAGGGGTTTCTGAACAAGAGTATAAAGTGGGGGGGAAAGGAAAGGTTGGGGGGGAAATCGATGAAGAATGGGATGCATTAAAGGCTCTAAAATCTCGTCCGGGAGTGGGAAAGAAGGGCCGTAGTGGAGTAGTAGGTGGGGTGGTTGTGAAAGATTATAGAAAAGATTATAAGGATGAGCTGACAGGCGATAGTGAAGGTGAGGATGGGGAAACTGCGCAGGATCTGATGTTTGAACTGGAAGAAGCTTCTTTGCCCCAGACTATTCCTAGCAAAGGGGTGATGGGACACAATTCGTCATTTTTGTCTTCTTCTTTATCATCATTTGCTGCCCGAGCTCTTTCTTTGGCTGAAGTCGAACATATTGATGACTGGCAGGATTTCGACGACGAAGATATTGCTGGTCTAATGATTGTAACAGTGAATCAGAATCATTTGAATCCAGTGTCGGACTCACTGTCCATACATAGTGTCAAACCAGTAGATTCAAGGCTTGCGCCAAGGCCTTATCAAAACCTTCCTCCTAGAAAGCATAACACGATTGCATACGATCGTGGAGCAAAAGATAAGGAAATTACAGAAATTATCAACGAAGGCTTGTACCTCTATCAGTTGGATTTAAAACGATCTGCGGTGAAAAATTCGACAAATGGATCAACACATTCTTCTCTTGATTCCAATAAGGCTTCGTTGTTGACACATTCATTCCGGGAAAATCAAAACCAGAAGGTTGTTGTCGTGCCGCGTCCAGATACATTTTCGCATATGTCCAATTCTTTGTTTCAACATCAAAGCGAGACTTATCTTGGAGGCGCAACGGCTATCACCAATATATCTGCGAAGCCTATAGACATGATGCCGTCAGGTACGCGCCATTTCTGGGACTCTACATCGGCGGCATCTCCCCCTCTGGGTTGGTTAATGAGTCGCGGTGAAACGCAAACTCCGCCAACTGTGTCAATAGTAAAATCGCCGCTATTTTCAGGATCTATTGGCTCAAAAGTAGATGGAGGTGCACCTTTATCGTCATCTCCCCGTCTTGATATTCCTCGAAGAACTCATCAGCCGCATCACCAAAGTAGTAGTGGAGGTGGGCGCAGTTTGGGTGGTTCCATTTCAAAATCTCCAGGAATAAAGCCACAAGGATCACTGTCAGCATCCAGAAGCTTTAAGGAGTTTAATGCATTCCAGCATCCATCATATGAATTATTGAAAGAGAATGGGTTTGTTCAGCTCAAATATTTGAAGTATCATGCACGGGCATTAGCAGGTTTCTTGATCCTCTTTCATTTCTTTTGTTCGTCCCTTAATTATTATTTTTTTTTACTTCATAGAGCGTGAAACTGTTGGAGCTGGCATATCTCCCGAAATGAACACGCTTTTCCGCTTCTGGAGTCACTTTTTACGGGAAAGATTTAACCGAAAGATGTATGTTGAATTTAAGACGCTTGCGCAGCAGGATGCAGCACTTGGCCATCGATATGGTCTCGAGTGTCTCTTCCGTTTTTACTCGTATGGTCTTGAAACCCATTTTCGTGCTGATCTCTTCCATGATTTTATGGATGCGACAACAAGCGATTTGGATATGGGACATATGTACGGCCTCGAAAAATTTTGGGCATACTTACATTATCGGAAAGACAAAGCGCGGTGGCCAGAAGTGGATGAAATGGTTGTTGATCGAATTAAAAGAGAATTGAAGGGGATCAAAAAAGCTGAAGATTTTAAAAACAAAAAAATTCCGACTTGTGGCGTTTAGATGATTGTTGGCGCTTGCTGAAGTGAATGAGCGATATTGTTTTTTTATGTTTTTTTTTAAGGATTTCTTTTGTTTTTTTTTTTACTTTTTCTTTTTTCTCATTTTTCACACTTTTTCTTGCTATATCAAAAACACTCTCCACTTTCCTTCTGATAAGAAGGCATATGCTTGTGGAATGGAGGGAATTCAAGAATAGCTATATTCGGAAAGAAGAAAGCATTATTGTGCTTCTGATGACGAAAACCGCCGCTTTGAAAAAAATGTCAACCGTCAAAGGTGACCCTGATATTGGCATGGTATTGTCTGGGTTAAAGCTGAACATTAATAAAAAAGCTGACGAAAGTTTTCCTTACTTTTACTCGAATAAAAACGGCTACTTTTTGGTAATAAATAGTGATTTGACTATTAGAACTGTCTAGCGAGGTTTTTTGTTCATTTGGAACGAAAGGATCTCATCTTGAGAAAGTCAGAGGTAACGATGATTGAAGATATTGTTGACAAGTACCGTTCGAATTGTGAAAGAATCTGTAAGGGAAGGATCTTTTGAATACTAACGTTTTGTTTAGTAACCAGAGACTCAAACTCTGCTGTTTCAACCAAAGTTACTGTAAGTGCTGGATTCGAAGAACAGTTGATTAAGGCAGAATTTTTTCTTAAATTCTTTGTAAGTTTGTTCAAATAAACTTTTATATATTGTGTGTGTTTTAATTTTTATAATATTTTGGCAAAAAGAAAGCGCAGTTAAGATTTCAAACCAATCCAAAAAAATATTTCCCGTCCAAGTCGACGCTTGACACAGTATTAATAACATATGTCAAAAATTTTCAAAAACGACTACGATCAATTTTTCAAAAAAATTTTTACCAAATGACTGCAACAAATTTTTCAGTAGCAAAGCAGTTTCAAGAAGATGGAGCTTGATTGGCGGTAAAAATAACGTATTTCATATTCTCCAAATAAAACGTATTTGTCTGACAAGCGCTCGTTCTACGCTGTTTGTTTTGATTTTTCAGGGATTCCAAAAACAAAAGAAAAACAAGAAAAACAGCGTAGAGTCTGGATGAATGGATTTGAAAAATAAACTGTGGTTACGCGAGGCTCACTGTGTAGTTTTGATGTTTGAAAAGTTTGGACATCAGCGACAACTCTAAAATGTAGATAAGGGGTCATAACAAGCCCAGCTTTGGTGACTACTGAATTTGTTTATTTTCTCAAGGCAGCGGCTCTTCGTTGTCTCCCAACCTCGCAACATGAATGTAAACGTCTGTACCATGCCCTTCCAAACTAACAACTTCCAAATTGCCACCAAAATAACGAGCATAGAGCCTAGCTGAAGGAATTCCATATCCAAAACCATGGCCATAAAAAATAGGTTGATTTGCATACCCAGCCATTGTGCGCCGCCGCTCTTCCCCATCTTTCACAAATGACTCCATGTTTGCTGTTGTGTAAAGATACGACCAAATCAACGGTAATCCGCTCCGTGGGATTCCGCCACCTTCATCGGAAATCTTAATTGTTACATCTTCTTCCCCTTCTGCAACAACAACAGCAATTGGTGGAAATGGATTCTTTTCATTAAGGGCGTTAGACGATAACATTGCTGAAGAGATTTGGTTTATTGCTGCTTTATTATGGTGACGCTGAACAGTTGCACGAAGAGAGTTTTTAAAGAGTTCAAAGAGCATATGGTGTAAGTGGGACGGCGGATACATGAAGAAAACGTCATCGATTTTTGATGCCGGATTAGATGCTGGAGTTGCAATGTAAAGCTTAATTTCAGGAAGTACCGTCAAGTTTGGAAATGTTGCTTGCAATACTGTATGCGCATTTTGTGATGCACGTGCTACAACTTCGCGAATGGAAACGCGAGTATTTATGATGCCGACATATCCAGGAGTTGTAGATGCGGGGTCAGAGCAGGTTTTCGCGAGCGCGATATGCTGCCCAATTAAAAAGCGCATACCAATACGCGACATGTAGAAACGATCGAGTACAGCGCGTAAGTCAAAAGGGAGGAGATTTTGGGCAGCTTCGTCGTGTTTGGGCATAATTGTAGGATACATGGTGTTCGGTTGTTGTGAGATCTGTTGCGACTGACCAAGTTTTTTAACTTCACTCAAGCCCTGGGCCATAGTTAGCGCAACGCGATCATCACGTGTTTTGACAGTTGTAATGCATTCCGTAAATTCACGATTATATTCGAGAACAGCTTTGGGAATTTCGGCTGGCGGTGATTTCCAAGCCTCGGCGTCCAAATCCGAATCAACTTCAACGATTGTCTTGTCGGCTTCGAATGGGGGAAGATTTAGGGAGAGGGAGGCAGGAAGCAGCGGAGGGGCGGGCAGGGCAGCTAAATCGGCATACGACATTTCATACAAGGCACGAATGCGTTGAACTGACGGAGTAGTGGCAAGTCCCAGCGGCAGGGAATCCAGTTCGGATATGCGCTTGGCCAGTCTGATTGGAAGCTCACGGCTCAGAAATGTCGACGATCGCAGAAGAGTATAAGGTGTTACGTTCCGCCCTTCGCCGCTAACAGTTAGAATGGCAACGGCAAGCAGCGCGTAACTCACCAAAATTAACCATTTGTTTGAGCGATACTTGCGTCTGCCGATGTGCTGCGCTCTGCCGGATCTGTGCTTTAAGACTTAAACTTACAGGACTCATCAGATTAATTTTTGATTTATTTCGTTTTCAAACCAAGCAACTAATATTATATGAAAGACGGCCAAATACAGACTGTACTGGTGACGGTACGCGAGGGTAAGCCAGAATCTAATCAACGCACATTCTATATTAAAATGTTTTCCTGTTACTTGCCGTTAATTTCATTCAACTCTTTCCAACACTTTCACCTCACGACACGATGACAATGTATTCTTCCAGGTCGCTACTTCACAAACACTTTGGCAAACAGTGTAAATTCATTGTTGACCCAAAATAAATAGACTATAAAAGAATATATTCTACAGATTGCCGCGCTATACGTTCAGTGCCGATTCAACAGTGAAATTCTGACATCTGATGCCACGCCTTTCAGTCCATCACCCATCTGGGACACTGATCTTGCATGGGCAATCAGACAACGTCCACTTGCATTTCTTCGAAGTCAGCGCGCAAAACTAAAATTGGTTGTTTACGCCCTCGACGCACGCAACAAACGCACTCAAATTGGATATATTATGCTGGATTTGAGGTACGAATATTTCGCATTTAAGTTTTAGTTTTAAATACTTCGCCAATTATTAGAACTGCGGCGGCAACAAAACAGGCGTCGCTTCAGCATATTGATACTGAAAATGCGTACACTTGGTATTCACTTATTTGCACAGCTTCTGGCGCAAACTCACTGTCCGCGTCGCCATTCAAACCAGAAATTAAACTTGCTTTCTCCGTTGTTGATTCTTTTGCCCCATCTCTGTCCCCTGCTGCGCCAAATTTTTCGAATATCTCGTCGTATCCCAGCTCTGTTCCGACTCCATTAAATACGACTGTAAAGCGCGTCAAAAATCTAACAAAATCTTTGGATCGGAAACCACCTGTTTTGCTTCAAAATCCTTCGATGAAAGCAATTCGAGTTCAATTATTTCCTGATGTAAGGTGTGTGACTTTGAACAAAAACAAAACAATCGAAAAATTAACCCAAATGAAAGCAATCCTCCATCACCAACACATATTCAACAACAGCAACTACAACAGCAATCTCAAAATACGACTCTTTTTACAACAACGTCGGGCCTTCCAATTGAGCTCACTCCAACAGGATGTTACCAAATTGGCTTCAATGGTCCAAACTGGCTCCTAAATTTCACTATTGCATTCGCCGAAAACCTCATCCTTCTTGATCCCACCGCTGTCACACCACCGAACCCAACAACGACTTCGCCACCACCGGAACAACACGGTGCAGAAATCGGGATTAATACTACCAACGACCGCAAAGGGAAAATGAACATTAATGCAAGAGGAATCGGCGTCGGTGGCGACGGTTATTACTTTAGCTATACATTTCTTGGAAACACAGTTGCCACCACTCCTTTTGCAGATCTCGAAAACCCTGTGTTTCCGTCTGAGCGAATTACATTCCGTGTTCGGGCGTCACGGGCGGATATTGCACGATTTTTAGTTGACGTGGATGTACTTGTTATTTGTTTGTGCACAACTGCCACAGCAGTTGCCGTCGATGGTAGTAGTGGAAACAATACGACTGGAGTTTTAGGGTTTGCTGAAGTGCCGATTGCTGATGTTATGGACACATCCGGTGGCAACAACGACGATGAGGAGTATGTAAATGACGATGATATTCCTGAGCGTGATGAAAATGGGGAGGGAAGAGGAGAAGGCGATCGTGGTAGTTGCGATAGTTATGCTGATGAAGTTGGAGTGGTAGAAGCTCGGTTTGGTCGGGATATTGGCAACGTGGTTGTTCCAAAGAACATCGTTAGTGGTGATGATGGTGGTGTTGATGGTGACGATGTAGTTGTTTCTATGTCTCGATCGCAGAGTCCCACAATCACATTCCGGACTTTGCATACGACAAATACAGTCACTGAAAAAGGTAATCGGCGACATCAACATCGTGGAAATAAAATAATGACTAGTGGCGGTCGTACTGGTGGTAGCCACAGGAATCCGTCCAAGAGTAAACAAACTAAAATCTTGGAGAAAGTTGTTACATTTTATGACGTTCGTCAGGAGCTCCCTGTTTCTGTTGACGGGCGTGTCGCTGGGCTTGGTGTTAGTGTTGTTCTCATGCCTGATTTGCAGGCCGACTATGTTGAAGGTACAAGCACGGTAGGCGTGCAACGGGTTCTAATGGGTGATGAAGATGGCAGTTCTGATGGCGATGGTGATAAAAATGGCCAAAATAATAGCAGAGCCGATGAATTTCAAAATTATCAAGCTGGTACAGGTACAAATATTTTATTCCAGCAAGCTACTGATGTGATCAGTGGTGGTGGCATCAGCAGTCAGAATGCAAAAATTTTACCAGACTTGATCAAAAGACGTGTTGTATCTATGGATATTCCCGACTTGTCTCAAACACAACCCACCCAGCAGCGAATTGATTCGCCAGATCTTGCAACTGATGGGTTACACCCGCAATCTGCACCATATCCAACTCAAAAACCTGTTCGCTCATTCCAAGACACCTTTCTGGATGAGCAGTGTAATTTTCAGCTTTATTCCCAACCAAAATCTTTAACCCAATGGCATCAATACCGATTTTCAATTGACTTACAAACTCTTTTCAACATCAACGTCAATATTACTCGTCCATTATATCTGAAATATACTTATGCACCATTTGGCACAATATCTCCAGTCACAACACATCCTCCGGTTGCACCAACAAGACAAAAGATTGTTAATAGCATACATTCGTCAACTTTGAGCCCACCACATTCGTTTTGTGCATTTGAATTTGTAATGACTGCAGAAAGACTTTTAACGTATTTAGAGGCTGTGCCATTAAGTGTTGAAGTTTGGTGCGGTGCTGATAGATATGAAAAAGATGTACAAGTGGGGCTTGCAACAGTAGATCTAAGTATAGTTTGTACAAGTGATGGAAAAGTATTAAAAAACAGTGCTGGCAATGACAAAGATATTTTGCTTCAGAATTGTGACGCAACTGTTGCTGTTGTAGCGTACCGAGACATTAATGGTGGAGTTGGTGAGGAGACGATATTGGCAAGTGACAAGAAGCAAGTGGTTAAAATAGCGGAATTGAAAGTAGTTTTATCTCTTGAAGATTTTGGGGCAGTGGAAGATCAAGACCTTATTGACGACCATGTACCAGATGCACCGAGCATGCAATTAGAACAAACGATGGAACGTGGGCCTTCTCCGACTTTTACTAGAGTGACACGAGATATCCGAACCCCAACAACCAGCACCCGACACAATAAAGCACACTCTCCAACACCTTCATCATCTTCATCTGGAAAATCTGCATCAATTCACGAAACTCGAGAATACCGGGCAGCCCTCGAAGTGGCGCTCTGGAAAAAAGAAGAAATGCAAAAATTCAAGGCCCATTTAACAACACTAGAAAAAAATCTCGTTGCAAAACTCACGAGCGAATTTCAAAAACGTGACGCAACGCGAGTACAAGCTGTCGCACAACGCGTACAACAACTTGAAGGGGTCGAAAGAGCAACACGTACGCTTCTTGCTGACCTAGAAACGCGTGAATACACTGTTCGGAAAGCCGAAGATGACGCCCAGGCGCGGCGAAATGAAATTGAACGGCATTTTGCGCGACGTGACGGCGAAATTGAAGATACGGCGCGACGACTTGGTGAAGAGTTTCGAACAAGGGTTGAAATTGAACGTGTAAAGGCGCTTGAAGCTGAGGCTGCGCGGTTGCGGGCAGTGCGTGAGCGAGACGAAGTTGATGCCAAGCTTAAAAGTGTCGAAGCTGACTTTGATGCGTTCCGGAAAAGTGTAATTGCAGGAAAAAATAATTCGGCAACTGGTGATGTGAGTGCTGCTGCCGCTGTCGCTGCTGTTAAGACAGAATTGGTAAATGTTATGACGACTTGCGCTGCAACAGAAAGACGGGCGGAAGCTCTAGATTCGGCTAAAAAGCACTACAAAATACAATGGATTCGGGCATTGCGAGAACTTGCCAAAACAAAAAAAGCACTTCAGACGGAGATTGAAGACCGCTTCAGAAAAAGTCAGCGAGAGCTTGATTCTGTGAAATTAAGATTGCATGCAAAGGAAGAAATCGGACAACTGGCAACTGAGAGAAAATTACTAGATGAAATGAAACGCGAAATTGCCGGGCTCAAATCAAACGCAAGTGGACATGCTGTAGAAAATACAGTTCAGGACAGCAGTATTCATGGTGAAAAAGAAAAATCGGAAATTCCTGTACTTAAAAACAACCAAAAGGAAAATATGAACCCCCGAGTTGTAGCCGAAGTTGAAAGGTTGGTTAAAGAGCGGGATTCTTTGGTTGACACAGGAATCTATACCCGGGAAGACAGGCTAATTAGAGAGTTGGATTCGCGAATTGGTCGTCTTTTGAAATCATAAATAAAATTTTTTTTATTTGAATCCAAAACAAAAAACATAATCAGTGCGCAGCTTCCCAAGCAGCAACAGCTGGAAGGGCTTTGATATTCGCGACGATCTTTTGAATATTTTTGTATGGCTGGAGAAGGGTCTTTGGAATGCCATCTTGATAGTAATAATATCAGTACTTGATAGAAATAAAAACTTTTAGTCACCATAAGATCCTGACGTGTAACTTGTGTTGGCTTGATACAAAAACAAATCGCCAACAGTCACGCTGTCGCCAGTAGCGAATTTTCCGCCATTCTTTGCAATGAAACCATCAAGAGCAGCAAGCATTGGTGGGAAAGTCTTCTCGGCGAGCTCAATGCGCAATTTGAGCTTCTTTTCGGGGTCAGATTCAACAGCTGATGGTTTCAAATTGGCTTCAAGGTCTTGACTGCCAATTTAATGATGTCGCAATCACTCAAAAAAAAAAAAGAAACAAAATTTAAAAAAAAAAGCCACTGACACTTGTGAGATGATCTGATCCACGAGAGCGGCATGGAGTGGATCATCCGGATATAATTTGTGGGGGCCGAGTTTCCCAACGTAGCGCAGAATCGCGGTAGATTGCGCAATAACAATTTTGTTGTCAACCGTCAAAAGCGGGACTTGCCCAAATGGGGTGTTCGGCTTGAGCGCGGGCCACAAAGGCCGTTCAAGGCGCTCATCTTCAAACGGAATCCCGTTGATTACCAGTGCAAGGCGAATTGGCTTTTGTATTTGGTTTTGGTTTTAGTTTTGGTTTTGGTTTTTTTTTTTTTGTTTGTACACGTATGATACACGTTAAAAAATTTAATTACCTCAGCGCGGGCTTTGATATTAAAGTAAGTCAGTTTGAGTTTCGGGAATGAAGTTGAAGTCATTTTCAGATTTTTCTTTTTTTATTTATTTTTTATTTGTTGCCATTTTTGAATCCCAACAACTCTTTCCAATCTGCCACAAATCCACTCCAGAAAATAACAAAGACAGCAATTCCAACGGCTGGAGCGAGAATGTTTGCCGTCGCGAATCCATCGAATGCCGGAACCACGTCTGCGACAAGCGCGGCACAGTCTTCCTGCGCGTTACCAGACAATCCGCATACAAACCAGTCTTGTACCCAGTCCGGTGGTGTCGAAGATGAAACTTGAAGCCACACATCTGAGGCTGTCCAATTGACAATCTAAACGAGCAAAATTAGCAGAGAAAAATGAAAGGAGGGGGGAAAAAAAAGAAAAACCCAAAATGAACAAAACACGGCAACAAAAGTCACGCAAATAAGTAACGCTCGATAGCTTTTTTTAATGATTGCCAAGCCAGTGTTTATTTTCTTTTTGGCCTGATTCGCGACACCACAGTGGGAATTAGGCTCGAAAGTAGGTTTATTCAGAAAAGTCAATTTACTTGCTCCAGCAATTGTGTCGCCTGTTGTATGGACTGGTGTATCAGCAAAAAGTGACGTTTTTCTGTTTTCGGACTTGGCAACTGACGCTTGGCTATAACGCCCCACTAATTCGACCTGAGAAATTTTTTTGGTTTCCATTCTCGACGAAGAAGCACGGCTATCTAGATCCATTTTGTGATAGCTTGTCGACGACTCTCCTACTCCTGCAGAAGATTTTTTAAATGATATCCATTTCGGTGATTCAGAATGCAATTCATTTTTATGAATAGGTCCATTGTGCTGCTGACTTTGAATTGTCTGGCTCGGTGCAAGAGTGAGCAAATAAATGACGTTTCCAACCGTTACGAGAGTAATTGTGATTCCGATCCATCCGACAACTGCAAGCGGCCATAAATAATAAGCTTTCGCATGCGTGACAGAGAATTGACACCAAAAGCTGGAAAAGAAAGAAAGAAAAAAAAAAAGAAAAAAAAATTTATCGGTAGGGGTCGATGGAATTTACTGCGGCTTTTTATACCCAATTGATGCAATGCCTCCATTCGCAGCAAGAGCAATGTTCGGAATAAGTGCGTACAGGAGTCCAACCACGTGAATAGTAATATATTTGTTCGCCAAGAAGTCTTTTTTGAGAACAAGATTAATAAACAAATTCATCATAAATATAGTCAGCCAGTAGATCATTTCCATTGCACTGACGTTAATGATGAATCCTTGAATGCCACACGCGATACTATTAGATTGACTCGCTTCTGTGATGTCGTCGACACATGTTGTTCGCGATCCGCGATCCTCAAAACCCAAACTCCACGCTTGAGCAAAATTGAACAAAAATGTCCAGAAAGTCGACCAATAGACCATTAAACCTGTTGTTTTTTTTTGTTGTTGTTGTTGTTGTTTTTTTTTTTTTTCAACAAGTGTTTATTGACATAAACAGCAGTGGTGTTACTTGGATGATTCCGGCGTTTTGGAAATATTGTGTAGGATATAAAAATAATTGCAGATCCCAATAATGAGAGCACAATTACAACTTGCACAGCAATGGCCAATTTATTAACGCGAGATTGTGGATAAAATTGAAGAATTGCTGGACACGGAACGCAACAACCACTCACACACTGCTGGCCTGCTATTTGTGGCAAAACTTGTGTTGGGTTGCTTATATTATATGTCGGATTGATCAAAAACATTTGCGGACAAGATGCTGCGGTGGCAGTAGCTGTTGTTGTTGTTGTTGTTGTCACTGTGTATAAAATCAATAAACCAATCTGAGACACAATATTTTTAAAAAAAAATTGTAAAAACCAAAGGAAAAAAAATATTATATATTTAACATACTTGCAGTCGAAGTTGCTGTGTATCCCAAGCAGTCATCGGTCGTGGAATAAGAAACGTTGAAAGAAAGAACTGTTCCTGAGCAAACAGGAATGATACTTGTTTTTCCAAATGCCGTGAAAAGTGTTGTGCATTCTGACACAGCGTTTTGACACACTGTTTGACACGTTACTTGATCAATACTGTCTGTTTTGAAACCATCAAGTAAAATTGTCAAAAACAAAAAGGATACTTCAATAAAAATAGCTTAACTGTTTGTACAGCTTGGATAGGCACTGTAACACGCCCATTCCAAAAAAGCTGATATACATGGCCGATCTATTGGAGTACTTGCGTTCAAGCTGAGCAGCAAATCAATGCCACCAGCTTTCAAAACCGCTTCTGATGCAGCAATGGAACCGCCTGAAGATAAATATGCCGGATAATTGACATAATCTGTGCAATAGCCACCAGTATAAGTAACGCATGTGCCAGCAGACACTTTTCGGCCACTAAAGAGAAATGCCAAAACCGCAGCAACAGTGATTTCTTTGACAATCATTTCGCCTTGAAAATGGAACCACAAACCATTACAAGACCGGCGACATCAGCATCAACAACTTCGACAGCAACAATAATAAGCAGCGAGAACCAGCAAAATAAGCCACAAAAACTACTGTCACGACTGTTTCGTGGATTCTACGGTTATTCAACAGCGCAACAACAAATACATCCAGAGAGAGAAGAGACAGCGCCACCATCAAATGAAGCAAGCAACTCCCGCGAACATCCATCGAGACCATTGTCCTCATTATCACTGTCCTCGGCATCGATAACGTCAAACCGAGGGCCAGTAGCCGAGGCAAGTGCAGCGAGACGTGACCGGTCAAATCTCTTTGGTCTTTTGAAATCAGTTGTATCAGTTGAAGGGGCAGTTTTCAGTATGTTAATGTCTTTGACGCAGCAACGCAAAATCCCTGTACGGATGTTGACGGATTCATCCACTCAAGCTCAGGCGATTGTTCCCTTGGATCCGGACACTCCGATGCCAACGATAGGCCAGGTTAAGAAAGATTTTGATACAATGTTTGAGAAAGTTGATTATGAAATCTCGCTTTAAGTTACCTATTCTTGAGTTTACATACTGATGCATTGAAAAAATAAAATAAAAGCTAGTTGTTTATTTCAAGCAGATTGAGCAGAAACAGCGGCGATCCCAAAATTATCCTCGAGAACTTTCAAAATGTGCTCCACAGCTTCTTTTGGAACTTGATGGTGCACAACCCACCGACACTCTCCTGCATTTCTGCCACCAGAAATACGCACACCATTCTCAGCTAGCACAGCTTGAATTGCATCTGGCGTGAGCCCACGCGATTCAGTATCGAACCAAACCATATTTGTCTCAGGTTTGCGTGTAATTTTGAACCCTAACGCCCCCAGTCCTTCTGCCAGACGCTTCGCGTTCTCGTGGTCTATATGCATGCGCGGGAACTGATGCGTGATTGCGTAGATTCCGGCTGCTGCAAGAAGTCCCGCTTGTCGCCACCCGCCGCCAAAGATTTTGCGGTAATGGCGTGCGCGTTTGATGGTGGCCGGGTCGCTGACTAGAACGGAGCCGACGGGAGCACCGAGACCTTTGGAGAGACAAAGGGAAACTGTGTCAAAGAGACTGCAATACTCTTTGATTGAAACACCGGTAGCGGCACTTGCGTTCCAAAGACGGGCTCCATCAAGATGCAATTTGATGTTGTGATCTGTAGCTAATTTACGAATCTTGACTAGTTCTGCGTAAGGAAAGATCTAATTGTTGTTCATTCGTGAAAGTTTAGTCGAAGGGCAAGTTATAACTAAATTTCAAAATGCGTTGCAATTAACGTAATTTATGAATAAATTACCTCGCCTGCCAAAGTATTTTCAAGACAAATAACTTTGGTAGGGGCATGGTGCACGTCGTCGTCAATGATAAAATGCTTTGCAATAGCATCTGCTGTCAAGTGAGAGACACCATTTTCAGGGGATACAGGAATGATCAGTGCCTGTGAGTGGTGGGCAACGCCAGAAGCTTCGTAGCAGTAAATGTGGCTTCGTGCATCGGCAACAATTGAATACGGAGGGCTGTGGAGAAGTGATCTGATTCCAAGCTAAAGCATTTCTTTTTTAGCATACCGGAAGTTAAAAAATATCTGTGATTCACTATACTTGATTAGTCATCGTTCCGGACGCGCAAAATATGGCCGCTTGATGACCGGAAATGGAAGCGACAAGATTTTCTAGATCAATGACGGTCGGATCTTCCTGAGGAACACACAAAAGAAAAACTTGTTGGTAAGACTGATTCAGATTAAAAATAAACATACCACATAAACGTCGTCGCCAACCAAAGCATTAGCCATAGCATTACGCATTTCAACGGTTGGAACAGTAACTGTCGGATCGGATCGAATCAATATAAGAAGGAAAGAGTATGACAGAAACGGAGAGAACCAGTGTCACTTCGGAGATCAGCAATGAGACGGCCAGCGGATACAGCAGTAGATGCTGGATTTGATACTCCGGAGTAAACCGAAGCCGCGCCAGGTGTTGACACGGCGGGTTTGGCAATTCCTGCGGAGACGGCTTTTGAAAACATCCGTTTCATGACAAAAAAAAATTGCCAATTTGTGCATGTCCCACACGCATGACGCGAAATGCCATTGCGGAATTAGTGCAGGACAAACATACCAGTCCACAGTACAGACGCTGGACGAGGTTGAGTTCGAACGGTCGATATTCGGAGCAGCGGCGGCGGGCAACGAGACACGAGTGGGCAAACTGTTGGACGCGCGACCCGGTATTTATCAGTTTCTCGTAGATAATAATAGCATCCCATGCCATGGTTTAGTCCGGAAGGACATTTGATATTGGCTGTATTGATTGATTGCATGGCTCGGTCCAAAGGCCTGGCGCAGGCACACGACGCGCACGGCTTCACGGCGCTGCACTACGGCGCGCGACTGGGCCACGCGAACGTTGTGCGGCGGCTGCTCGATTGCGGCGCCGACGTCGACGCCCCCACGCGCGGCCTCGGTGCCACGCCGCTGATGCGCGCGCTGGTCGGCCGCCACCCCGCCGTCGTCGCGCTGCTGCTCGACCGCAACGCCGCCCTCGGCAGCCGCAACGCCGACAACGAAGACGCCGCCCTCCTCGCCGCCGCCTCCGATGACCTTGCCACGCGCACCGCCTTCTTTGGCCACCCGCGTCTGCGTCTGTCCGACAAGCTTGATGTTCTTTAGTAGAAACAGGTAATATAAAATAGTGGATCACAGGCAATTTACATAAAAGCCTAATTTGATAAGTAGAAGTGTATTCTCATGATTTTGGATGTTGAAGCTGGAGCAGCGTTCAGAGAAAATGGTTAATGTTGGATTTTACGTGTCTGCAGTAAAATGTTGTTGATGATTTTTAATGTTGTTTCCAGGTTTGAAGTATAAAGACTCTGTTGCTTGCTGAGTTCGATGACTGATTCTGCAATTTGGCAACTTGTTTGCAATAGCAGCATGAATCTTGAAAGCCAAGTTGAATTGAGGATTCAAATTCTGCGGATAAACATTGTTGAATGGCAGTTACAATATAATTCAATTGTTCCAAGATCAGCAAGCAGGAATTTTTGTTTGAGTGAGATTGCAAACAAAACACGTGACTTATCAACTGAAATCTGGATTTGACTGCATGTCAGAAACATCAGGTCCAAAAACAAGCAGCTAGGGAGTGTGCATCCAACTAAATGGTAGTTTGAACATTATTTCAAGTTCCAAGAACCCATGGAGTCATTGTGCCACTGGCACACTAATTTGGTGCCACACAGTATAAACGCTGCATTGTATGGAGGACGATACTTTGCCGACTCCAAACTGCCTCAATTTAGACCATATTTAGCAATTTTTATTATTGCACATGTCCTATCTCTCTCTTATTTGATCGGAAATCTAGTAGGCAATAGTAATAATAATCACAAATTAATTACACTCAATAAAAAGAATGCCAGAGTTAACAAAAAAACAGAGAAAGATCAAGTATGGGCGGAAAGAAGCTTTGCAATGGAATGATGGTAAGTCAACAGAAAAAGAGAAGCCAAGCAAGCGCGGAAATTAAACATAATTTTGAACAAAAAAATTTTTGAGTGGCGCATTATTGTTAAAAAAAAAAAAAAAAGATGGCATACAACAACCACGTGAGTGCAAGTGTCGCAGGACAGCCACTGGATTTGTTTCGACACTGGGGCTGGAGCTGGAGCTTGGGCGGATACACGTACGGATACGCAGACTACTACGCATCGTCGGAATACACGCTCGAAGACGTGCTTTCGATGTGCGCGGTTGTTGGACAGGTGGTGTGCTCGCTGTCGCTGCTGCTGGTGCCGCTGACGTTTCTGGCGCTGGACTCGGCGGGTGGCGCGGCGTCGACGTCGGCGGCGGACAGCAACGCGGCCACCGATGTGGTCGCGTTTGCCGCCGCCTTCCACCGGCCCACGCCCACCGAGCGCCGCTTCGACCACCACGAGGCGTGCGCAATTTGTCTGGACGAACTGCACCCGCCCGCCACCCACCAAACAGCCACTCAACAAACATCCACCCACCAAACAACCGCCAATCACCAATCACCCGCACTTGAGGAACAGGCCAACAACAACACTGCCATCATCAACAACAACAACCCTCCCGACTGGACCGAAAGCAGGCGCTGTGGCCACGCCTTCCACGTCGTGTGCATCAACAAGTGGATTGTGTCGTCCACTGCCCGCCACGCCGCCGTCGCTAGATCTTCGCGCTCTCGTTCACCCCTGGCCTCTCCCCTCTTGTATGCCAAATGCCCCGTCTGCCAAACGCGTCTGTTTTCGCCGTCGTCATCATCTGCGTCTACACCTACACCTACCCCCACTCCTTCCCCTTCCCCTTCGCCTCTCCCCTCTGCTCAATCTTCGTAGCCCTTCAGCAGCTGTAATGCCTTTTATTTTTCGCGTCTTCATACAAACACCTATTATTTTCACTCACACTAGTGCAA
>JADGJH010000128.1:9439-28977 GCA_027596945.1 Physocladia obscura
TGTTTATGTCGATTTTTGATATGCTGGCTGATCATGAATAATATTTAGATCCGGATCAAGGGACAAGATTCAATGGATTTCCTAGATTCCCATTGCATGTTGAAAAGATTATTTGTAAGTTTTGCTTTTTAACCAAATGCGTTTCTTGCTCATATGCTTATATCCTTTTCAGACCAACTGTCTCATGCAAAGCTGGCACAACCGCAAAAGCCTCTGCTACAGCAAGTGATGATATCCAATTTGATGCTCTATATTCTCTCTGTCCACGCTGACGTGACGATCAACAGACAAGGCCCGCGAAAAGCGAAAAGCAAGAAAAAAAAGAGCAGCAAAAAGAAGTCACCGTCATCACAGAAAGCACAGTCAAACCCTGACGGAATCGAGTCTTCTGGAAACGGCACGTCTGCAGATCAAATTCCGCCACTAATTGTCCTCGAAAGCAATGGGTATAATAAAGGAAACGGCAGTAATGGTGGACTTGTTGGCGAGTTGAGCGAGTACACTGAGCGGCGGGGTCGCGGAAGTCGAACTGGCTCTGATCGGTCGTCGATATCGAGCGCTGGCAGCGGATCGTCTTATGGTTCGTCAGTTTCGGAATCAGACCGGGATGGTTCTGGAGGTGGTCTTTTTGGAAGTAAAAAGAAGGATAGGGGTTCATCTACTGTTGGAATGGTTTTGAATATGTTTGGGATGGGTGTGTCAAAGAAGACTTCTATTATTGGTGATCAGGATAAAGATAATTTACCGTTGACTTCTTTGCAAGCAATACATTGATGTTTTTTTTAGTTTTTTTTTTTCAACTATTTTCTGCTAACATTACATTTTTGGAATGTCAAAACTTGATTTGCAGAAGAAGAAAGAGGAAAAGAAAAAGAAAAGGAAAAGAGAAGGCTAAAAATAAAAAGTGAATTTAAAGGAATAATAATAATAATAATCATAAAGCAATTATAAAATAGCAATAAAATAAATGATAAAAAAAATAGAATGCATGGTGGAGAAAAGATTGGAAAAATAATATTTAAATAAAGACTGGCATTACTATATTCCAGCCTCCTTCAATATCATTGATACAGAGCGTGTATTGATTGTGGATCTAGAAAACTGCTTTTGATACAGCTGAGCTGTGAACATAATAATAGAACAGAATTTGTTTGATTTTGGTCCACTAGCTACTTCCTGTGAGCTTGGCCATGTATTTTTGAATAGTTTCTGATGCTGTCAACAATGAATTCCATCTCCAGCTTTGTCCTGACTGATCCAACTTGATATAGTTGATGGCTGCTTGCCAAACAACATGGCTATTTGGGACCTTGGCAGTCCTTGGTAGTAGATGGCATGATTCCTAACAGTAGCAGTTGCTTGAGTATGGAGTACAAAGTCTTGCACTCCCATTGTTGCATATGTGCAAAAATGCATGGTGTTTCATTATTATTGTCTATATTTGGCAATGGTGTGCTCTTACTCATTTCCAAATTGCACCAACATTTTGAATTTCTGTCAAATCCACAATACAGTCCCTATTTGTATTTCCTTTTTGGGATATGCATATAAATCACTTCTTTATAGTTTTATTCGTTGGTATTTCCTTTGGTACACCAAAAGGAGCCAAATCAGCCTTCTCAAGCAACACCAACTATCAGGTCTGCAATCCAGCGATAAATGATGGCCTCCGCACCGGGATTGCCGACATGGGCTCTTTCTGTCAGGAGTCTGACGTCCTTCACCCTCCCTCTGCTCGCCACGAGCAGGCTGTCCTCAATGGGGAAGATACTGTCCTCGGTTCCGTTGACAATCAGCAGCCTGCAGCTCTCCAGCTGAAGAATGCCATTCTCCTCCAGACTGAACTTTGCACGTGGGCCGGCGTCAATGTATTCTTGGACGGAACCATAGCCGAACTTGTGGGCGAGTGCGTCAGCGAGGGCGAAGGGGTATTCCATGTGGTTTTGTGCGGCAATCCAGGCGGGGTCGAACATGTGGTGGCAGCCACCGCCCTGGGCCACGGCGCCCACGAGCCTGTCTGCGTGGGTGTGGGCGATGCGGAAGCCGTAGTAGCCGCCCATGCTCACGGCGCGGGCGACGACGCGCTTGCTGTCGAGGCGGTGCACGGCGGCGGCGGCCGAGGCGATCCAGTCGAACACGCTCGAGAACTGGCGGTCGGGCGACGTCGCATCGGCCGGCGCCGCGGGGGAGTCGCCGGTGCCGGGGATCTCGACGCTGAGCACGGCGGCGCCCGCGGCCAGGTGCGCGTTGTAGCGCGACGTGTGGTCCGTGCGGTACGCGTCCAGCCCGCAGATGAACAGCACCACGGGCCAGCCGTTCGCGGACGGCGGCTCGCCATTCGGGACGCGCAGGTAGCCAGGGATAGGCGCATCTTTGTCGCCGCGGGTCGCGTCCCTGTGGGCGAACGGGATGTCAACGCCAATGTTTGGCGGGTCGAGGTACTTTGCGCCCTTTTCGAAGGCCGCCTTGCCGTCTTGCCACGCCTTCTGCGACAGGGGCGATCGTACTATTGGGAATCGGGCAATGCGGTACAGGGCAGCAGCCCTCAGGTACAGGTCCCTTGCGACGTCCAGCTCGTTCTTGGACTCGGCTTCGTTGCCACGATGAACGAGATCTTCGGCGACGGGGAAGAACTCCTTTGCATACGCGTCCGGGTTGAACAAGATGTCAACGTCGTCGTTCGAGGCAGCAACCAAATTCTTGAAGACATTGTCAAAGTCCTCGACGCGGCCTTGCTCGAAGGGGTAGATGCCCGTCTGGCAGTTGTAGCGCCACTTTGTGGACCAGAGCTTTGAAACGGACGAGTGGTGAGCGAAGGACGCGGCGTTGTCGACAGCTGCCTGGACGTGGTACGGAGGAGGGGGGGTAGGAGCTGCAACGATCGAGGAGGACATTTCGTTTTAAAGTTTTATTGCTAACTGCATCAACGAAAATTATTCAATTTATGGAAATAAAATTTTTATTCCAACAAAAATAATTTCTTGGTAATCATCAGCATTAGAGAAATTTCGGCCATATTCTGTATTTGATTAGGGGTTTATGCTGATTGTTCTCGATACTTTTCGCTGGATACGTGGCAGAATGAAATTTGGCACTCAAATGAAGTCAATTTCATTTAAAATAGGCTGCGTAGATTGAAACTATTGGAATAAATATTATTTGTGATTCAGTGTTCGGATGGTTTTTTGTGACCATATTGGTGAATAGCGCAATTTTACACAAGTTCGATTCACATAACCAAGCATGACAAGCCCACAAAATCATAAGGAGCAAAAAAACAACATGTCAGTTCTGTCGGAACTTCTAATCGATCTGGAAAAGGAACGAGAAAAGATCGTCGAGTATGAGCAAATGGCGATGAATGCAAATACCGAGCAGCTAGAACGGAACGCAATTTCTCTCCTAACTCAAGCCAGAGTAGAGATACGTAATATCGAAGCAAGCATAGCCGGTCTGCAAGACACCGGTGACAGAAAATTGCACGCCACAATGAAACTAGAATCACTGGAGCAAAATATCCGGATACAGAGAGAGAGGAGAAATATGCTGGTGCAGATGGCCGTGATTGCTATGACAATGCCGCTCATATACAAAGCTCTTCGGCTCTCGAAAGATGCTAAAGCTGAGATCCACAGCTCCGAAACTATTATTGCCGATTTGAAATTACGTGCCGGAATGTCTGGTTCAGAGGTTCGGATGCAACAACTGCAGCAGCTGAACACTGAAATTCAACTGCAGAGAGAAAATCGCAAAAATTACGAGCTGATGGCTTTGCATGCTGAGACAGAATTGACGGCAGAAAAAGGGCGCCGATTGCAAGAATATGCAACCAGCGAGATAAACAGTATTCTTGCCCGTATCGCCGACCTCCATCTCGCTGAAAATTCACAAATGCCAATTCCGCCATTGCCTGGATTATCTTCACCAGCACTGACACCAATACAGTCTCAACCAGTCCCTGAAACAGACGCCCATACTCCTGAAGTTTGCATTTTATTTTGTGTTTAGCCCAACTTAATTCTCTCGATAAATCCAGATCCGCGATCAATCAAGCAAAATAAGCTGGACCAATTTTGTCAATGGAGTTGCAAGCGGTATTTTATGGCCAGCTAGGAAGTTTGGAGAGGCAGTTCTCCATGCCACTGGAGACCAGGCTTATCAGCCATATGACTACTATGACACATCTGCTGGCACTTACGACCCATTCACTGAAACTCCTGGATTATAAATTATGCACTATTTTTATTGTTTAAATAAATTTCTGGTTTTTTTGAGCATTTTTTGTTATCAATATAATATTGCAAGTTTTTCTTCCAATATCCCATTTCTAAGTTTTCATTTGAAATGCCAAAAGCATACGGATTTACACTGACAAAGAAAGTCAAAGTGAAAGTGAAAGTGACATTACAGATAATTCTGATTTTGTTCATGAACAAATAAAATAATAGAAATATAAACTTTATTTATATCTCATTAGAGTCACATTTATGGCTGATTCTTTGTGTACAATCTGAGGATCGAATTGTTCAGTGCTTGCGTAGCCACATTTTTGAAAGATTTGTCACCTGTCAAAGTTTTCAAATTTTTTCAGCACCGATGCAACAACAACATACAAAATTTTTTGCATTAACAGCACCCACCTTGTAATCTTGACAGAGTTTTGCTTTGAGGATCCAAAAAAAAAGGCATTGATTTGGTTAAAGAATGGGCAGTATGCAGGTAAAAATAAAGGAGTTATTCCTGCAGATCAAAGTTTTGTAATTAATTCAAGAGATTAATGAATTCTTGTACCATCTATAATCCAAATTAAATTTTTTCCAGGATATTTTTGCATTTGTTTGTGCTGAAATGCTAATTTGAGGCAGTGTGAAGTGAAATTTACTTTGTTGAAGGTGCCTTTGGTTTGAAACATCTTAAGAAATCTGTTGCTGCTTATGAAAAAAGAAGAAAAATACAAGGAAGGGGTTGATATTCACCTCTCAGAAGAAGCTTTTCTCCTTTAAAGACATAGCCATAGCATCTTAACATTTTGCAGCAGTCAAAAGAGACCTCGTCCAAAAAAACAACATTGTGCAGACACCAATCAATTGAATTTGGCTGATGTGTGAATCTCATAATGTCCAAATTTTTGATATGCATTGTGCACCTTTCCAAGTTCTTCCAGGTCAATCTGGCTGCATGAATCACATGCCAAATGTGCAAGATACTGATAGTCTTGTTTCACCATCTGCAAAAGGTTACCTGTGCATTGTCAAGAAAAGACAATGGAGTTTCCATAAAATATTTGACCAACCACTGCTTTTGAAATGCCAAGAATTTTGTTCAATTGTGTTGGTGATTTTTCAGTTAAATGTGCCATTTAATTCAAATTGACTGACTGATCCATCAACTTATTGTGCACTTTGATTTATTGTAGATAGCAGTGACTTGCTTTACTGATATTTGATAGAAGTAGTAGTTATAAAGTGCATGTGTTCAGGTGTTTGCACTGCTGTGTTTTGCTGTAGCTTGTAAACAAAAGGCATCCACGCTTTCTCAATTTCTCCCTAAAAACTTGGAAAAAAGACATTTTCAAGAAAAACAACAACAGTATTGTTAGTGTTTGTCTTGATTCTATTCCATATAAATGGAACAAAGAATGAAAATTTGTCCATTTGGCCATTTTGCATAATTAGATTGTCAACAAACAGTTTATTTCTTTTATTTGAGAAGAAACATATAAACCTTAAATTAATGAAGAAAGATTTATTTTGCACTACTTATTTTGCAATACACATCTTTCAGCACAGAGTTGTGTATACTTCAACAGATCCAATGAAGCAAATTATTATTAATCA
The DNA here is from genome assembly GCA_027596945.1 of Physocladia obscura. NCBI lineage: Eukaryota > Fungi > Chytridiomycota > Chytridiomycetes > Chytridiales > Chytriomycetaceae > Physocladia > Physocladia obscura. Next base: position 15,277 of record JADGJH010000128.1, read on the forward strand.
TGATGTTTGGGGTGTCCAAAATTTTTGGGGCAGCCTGTTTTTTGTTTAAAAATAAACTGGCAGCATTGTGGCAGGTGTGTAAGCATTGCATCAAAAGCACCATTGACGTGTTACATTTTGAAATTGATTAGATTTAACCCATGAAAAAAATGAGTTTTTAGAATAGATTGTGTCCAAAGCCCTGGAAGTTCACCTCCATACAAATACTGGTTCCAGCCAATCTCTGTAAATGAGATCATTTGATTCATCTGATGTTTCATAAAGTTGATTCAACTTCTCATAAATATCCACAATACAATCTTCTTTTGATTTTGGAGCTGGGCTTGAGCTGGTGTCTTTAAAATCAAAATCCTCATTTGCTGTTCAGGCTGTGGTAGAAACACCAGTTAATGCTGGCTGAGCATTTATTGATTGCAGTGGAACCATTGCATGTCTTTTTGAAATCAAGTTGTCTGGAGTTGAAGTGATCCATTTGTTGGGAGTTGATATTCCATTCACTAACTTTGCTGCTGTCCCAAACTCCACAATAACATCCCATTTTGCCACTTTTGGTTCAGGTGTGAGCAGGGAATATGTTTTAGTCTTGACTCCATATTTGGCTTCTGGTAATACAGAAATAAAATTGACTTTCCTGGTTTGCAAATCACTTTGCAAATCTTATCCTAGCACAGATTGGCAAGGTAAGGATTGTAAACACAGGTAGTAAAAGCTCACATATACAAATTCCAACAATCTCTTCTGAATGCTTGTAACTGTCACAAGCTTATCTTCCTGCTCTGTTTTGCTGTTGCCTTTGCTGGACTCTCTCCATAACAGATACACCGAATTTTTTGTCATTCTCTTCCTGACTGGTGAATTTGAGCAGCCACTGTGAACTAAGTCTTTGTCAGTGGCCACTTCTGATGTTCAAGTTGAAGTTTGTTTTTGGGTCAAAATGAACTTTATTTCTGGTGTTCACACACCCAATTTGCTTTAAAAAAAATTTCTACTAGTCAAAATCTGTTTCCAATTCCAAAATTGCCAGCCCACGCCACTTTCCTGAAAATAAATCAAAAGTCCTAACAGACTCATAAAACTGCTTAACATCCACCAGAAATAATCCATAATTTTCATTCACATCAAATACAGCAACCAACCCTTCTTCCTCATCAAATCCAACTACAGGTGAAAAATGTCCTCCCAAAAACACTTTTATCAAAAAGTCCATTCCATAATTTATCCCAATTAACGGTGATCGAAGAAAATTCGCCGCAACCCGATATTTCATCTTATTGACTTTTCGCAATGCATCAAGAAACTCTTCATAATCTTGATCGCCATACCACACACTTGTCCGTACATTTATGCCTCCATTAGCCGCAATCTCGTCCATTCGCGCTGCGAACCCTGTAAGATTCTGTGCACCGCGCTTCTGTTCCGGAAACACGCGGGTATCAAACCCTGGAATGCTGTTGAGGATCACTCGTTGTGTGGCCGATCCACAATATCCTTCGGCAAGCTGCCATTCGGCGGATTTTTCATGCAGCCCGCGAAGCAAAGCCGGTTGTTTGGACAAAACTGTCTTAATTTTGGATTCATCTTTGAACGTGTGTGTTGTTCGAATGTCCACGGCGTTTGAGGCAGTGTGCCACGTTGTTGAAACCCATTCCCATTTGCTGATTGCGATCCACAGCCAAATAGGAGTTGCTAAAAGCGTGACCACTCCGATAATGAATGAGCGGAAGATTGCGATTAACGATTGTTTGATGCCTTTGCCCTGCTGGCGCTTTGACGTTTGGGAAAGCATATATTTTTCAAAAGAAAAATTTTGGAAACATGAAATACCAAAATCTTTTAAATTAGTAATTAAAATTTTCTCTGTAACGTGGATGTTTGTTTTATTTTTTCATTTACGAGGTTTTTCTCTAAAATATGAGGGATTTCAAAAATGAAAATCAAAATGAAAAATTCAAAGTTGAGCTGAAAAAAATAATCAAACACAATTACTACAAACCAAAACCAACAACAACTGCATCAGTATCATCCGAATCTCTTTTGGATCTAGAAATTGTTGGTGGAAAAACAACTTCTACTTCACTTTCTATAGCAACAGCGGCAGCAGTGGCTGAATCAGAAGATTGTTTATTTTTTGATGCTGCTGTCCAACCTGAGGCAGGCTTAGAGCCCTTTTTACTTTTTTCTGCTGCGGCAATAGCCGCAGTTTTCTTTGCCGAGGAGCTGCCAGCAGCAGCACCGGCTTTTTTCTGTGCATTTTCAGCAATAAGGAATAATGCATCGTCAGAAGCTGTAGCAGCGGTAGGAGATTTTTTGTTTCGTTCGAGAGTAAGCGTTCGCCCACCAAACGTTCCGGCTGCTGGAATCATGATTGGTGGTTCGCGTTCTCTATTGTTCCCAGCTGCTGTTGATCGCATTGTTCCAGCTTTTCTTGGTAGAGACACGTTATTGTTGATGAGTTCCGAAACGTCTGGCGATTTTCTAGACAAGGAGTTATTTGATTTTGGATATTCGTCTCCGTCAGGACTTCGCTGTTGAATAGTTGATTTTCTGTTGATACTTGGGATGGTTATTGCTAGCTGTGGCGGCGGTACATAGAGCACAGGTTCTATTGTGGGATTTGGGGGGAGACGAAGGGAATCGGGAACCGCGTTTTCCTTCTTCTTCAAGAACCATAATCCGGAAAAAATTGAGCTGTTTTCATTGTTGTTGCTTTTGTTTGCAGTAGAGGGGATTTCAATTGGTGCTGGAACAAGAGGTGCCTCACGCACAGGAAGTCCAGTTGGCTCTTTTACAGTTCCAGCTCGTAATGTGATCTCATATTCGTTTTCAGAACGAACTTCAAGTTTCCTTGATAATGTATTCACAGATTTTAAAGTTGCTTGTGCTTCGGCAATAATTTCATCAGATCGGGTTTTTTTGGTTTGCAACTCCTCATTTTCAACTATTATTTTCCCTGCTGCTAGTACTGTGCTGGTTTCCTTTCGGTTGAAAAAGCGGCTGAAAAAGGTTTTGCCTTCATTTGCAGCATGTTGGCCAACAGCACCAGCATTTCGTGGCATTGACACAACTCCAATTTCACTTTCGGCTACAGTACCTTTTCTCCTTGAAAGCGATCCAGCTTCTACTGAGCCAATTGGATAATCTGCGTGTCTAAGCATGGTCATCGTCTCTTGTTGCTGATTCTGATGTGGATTGAAAGTACTGAGGCGCATACTCAGACGCATGCTCTTGCGTTTAACAGATTCATTCCAAATATAACCGGCAGCAACTAAAACGAGCATCAATGCGAACCAAACTGCATATCCGACAATCCAAGTTGAATCAACACCAGAAACTTCAATTCCTAGATAAATGTTAACGATTGCTGCGACAATCAACAATGCACCGAAGGCCCTGGATTTGAAACAGATTTATGTATAAATAACATTAAAATATAGATAAATCCAACGACTATATTTACCAATGTGCATGATCCCACACAGGAGTTGACCATCTTTCAGGGTTATACCAATAGTGAGATATAGCTCCAGATATAATCTGAATTGGCATGCCAATAAAGACAATAACGGAGCCAAGTGCCGCATGAGTGCTACCACTGAAAAATACGAGACCTTCACTTTGTCCAACCGCAATAACTAGCATTCCAACTACCGTGAAGCCAAAAATGCCAATAAGGGCAAAACCGGCATGCAAAAGACGCCAAGTTTCCCCAAGCCTGACTTTCAGAAGAGGCGCAAACCCAATTATCAAGTACGGAAATATTCCCCAAGCGAAAAACATGACGACTGCATGGGCAACAACGGATTTTGGAATTGCAACGAGGTTTGTTGAAGGTGTTGACGAAGTGGCGATGTCGAAAGAAAAAGAACCAGTGGGACCATCTGGCGTCGGTATAGACGCAACCAAGGATGATGATGACGAGGGGGGTGTAGAACACACGGCGTAGGAGAAATAAGTGGAGCCATCGAGAGCAAAGAAAGCTGCTGGCGTAGTAAAGGCAACAGTCAAAGCAGCACGTTCATTTTGCGTGAGAGACAAACTAAAAATGGAGTCTGCTTGAGATTCTGGAAGAATGGACAGTTGCGCTTGTTCAGTTGCGTTTGCGGGCGGCCCGGTTGAAGACTGCAGGAAATAATAATTTTTCATTTAGCGCCGGGATTTACCCTAAATAAAAACAAACAGACCTCAATTCTTAGAGATACAGTGTTACTCCACGCTACAATCGAATTGCTTCCAATAGTCAGTTCGATGTAGCCTTTGTACGCTGACTGCACAAGAACAGCGATTGTACTATTGTCTGATGATTGGGCGAACTGCGTGCAGAATGACGACAGCGCATCGATGCAAACAACACTGCCAGGAGTATCAAAAGACAAAGAAATTGCTTTCGGTTGTGGAGAAGCAGTTACTGTCGGAGCAGCTGTGGTAGCAGTTCCGGTTATGGATCCCGTTGCAGACAGTGATGATGCCGCATTCGCCGTCGCCGAAGCATCTGCACGGTTGTTGATCACAACAGTAGCGTTTGCTTCAGCCGCTAACGCAGCGTAGAAAAGGAAAAAGCGCAGAGATGCAGTCCGATGCATCAAGTTTTTTTTCGTTTTGATCAAAAAATTACGAAATTAAAAAAAAATTTTGAACTATACTTATTATTTTACTTATTATTTTTCCAATAATTAACTTGGCTTCGCAATGCTTTTTTTAAACCACGGAACAAGCAAATTTGTAGATTTGACATAAACAGCATACTGTGGATTGCGAGCAAACCTTTTACGAGCCTGAGCTTCTTGTAAAGGGATCCCAGACAGCCGTGTGATCAAAAAAGTAATAAAGAGGGGTGACAATGAAAACACGTATTTTGCAGCCGTGGAATTCGGAAACGCAGAAGTGGCTATAATATAGCTCCCGACCCACAGGGCAATCTCTCCAAAATAGTTTGGGTATCGGCACAACGACCAGAGGCCAGTTGAAATAAACTTATCAAAGCGATTTACGCCGTGTTTTTTTTGCCAGACTGATTTTTGTCTGTATATATTTGTGAATGAGTCGGATCCGAGTGGGGAAAAATATAAGAAATACACCCTTACCTATCAGCAACAATTTCGAAAATAAAGCCAAACAGCCAAACGAAGATCCCCACATAGTCTTTCCACCCGATTGGCGGCAAAGAAACCGACGACGCAGACAAAACTGTTGTCGTGGGGAGAGAGACCACTGCAGCCCATACAATCTGCACAACCCAAAATATAGCAAATACCAACGGCTTTGTTTTGACTCCATCAAAGCGCCGATCGCCCAATCGATGGACGCGCGCAGCAAGATGCAACATTAACCGTACCGCCCACACGGTTGTCGTCACGAGCAACAGCCACTGGCGTACATTCAACCGAATATATACTGATGATTCCATTGCAGTTGCTGTTGTTGCTCCTGGGCTGGCTGCAGCTGATGATGACGGCGAGGTTAATGCTGCAACTGCCGCCGCTGCAACGAAACTTGCTGTACCGCATGTGTCGAACCAGCGTTCCGTCTGCTGCACAGCCGATACAGTATATCCTACTGTGTTGATACCCACAATCGCCGCCAGACCTGCCAAAACTCCAGGTGCAACAAACTCCATTTTCTTGAAGACGCAAAACAAAAAAGGTTCAACAGTCGCCAATCTTCTTTTTGTTGCAGAACAAAGAAATTTCATGTCGTCAAACGCTTAAAAAAAAATGTTCCAATGTTACTTATTATCATCAATACCCAGGCCCCCTGATCAATACCTGGACCGATCAAAATCAAATGACCTGATTCTGGATTTTTCCCCAGTTTCTACCAATACTACTGCTATTGAAGTAAACATCCCCATACAGAGTGTCGACTGTTACAATTTCAATTTTGAAAACACCTGAAGATTGGGATTTTTTGGAACTCGCTGAAAATTGAAATTCTAGAAATTTTGAAGGAATGCCAAGAAAACCTGCTCATGATGACACCAAACAAATTCAAAAAAACAAAACCACAAAACGCTTATTATCTAGGTACTTCAATTTTATTCTCTACACATGTTGCAACAAAACGCACGTGTCTTAGAAAGTCTTTAGAAACCGTCAGCAGCAGTCTCACACAGATCCAGCCACATAACTCCAGTGTTCGTAGGGCAAGCACGAGTATCAGAGTCATCTGGGTTCTGGTAAGCATCTACGCAGAGTTGTCCGGCCGGACATTTAAGTTGGACACATGTGCCCGAACCCGAGCCGTTGCCAGTTGGAGAAACTTTCACATTATCCCCAGAAAATGGAGTGCCCACGAGACCAGGCCCAGAGCCGTCAAGGTCAGACAGATCCCAGTAAAGATTGTCGGACAGTGTGTACTCGAACTGAAGGATTCCTGAAACGCCAGACTTTGAAATTTTGACACTTGTGCCTTCGCTGTCCGCAATCCACGGGAAGTTTGTAATTGAATTTGGAGCAATTGCCCAGTCCCCACCGCAATTGCTTGCGCTTCCTCCCGGACCGTAGTTGCAAGAGCCGTCGTGTGAGAGCTGAACTGTAACGTCAACTCCACACCAGTTGTGGATGTTGAGACCGCTGGTTCCGGCACCGCTGCTACTAGTGCTCCCCGTGGTATAACCGCACATTGCGCCCGTGCTACTCAACGAAACAGGGCCCGATGCCCCGCTGTTCTTGAGCCAACACGTGCCACCATTGTATTCGGTCCACGTAAAGTGTGAGCAGCCGCTGTAGTTCACACAGTCCAATCCACAGTTGGCTCCGGTGTCCAAGACGTTGGCAATGTCACCGCCTGTCCAGTCGCATCCCAATGCCCATTCGACCAACCCGTTATTTCCTGACTGAAATGAAATGCTCATTTTGTTTTGCTATTGCTTGTCTTTTTTTTTTTTTATTCTCTTCATTACGAGTTTCTATATTATTTTTTTTTAAACGATTATACGCACGTGATTTTAGATCTGACAAAAAATTTCAGAAAAATTGTTTCTATTATCAACAGACCTGTGCACGAATCGATATTTCTGTTCACATATTAGTGTTTCTTTTAAAGTATATCAAAATTTTCAGTTTTTTGCTGAATCTTTCTGTTTCCTGAGTGTGTATCAATGACAATCACTTGTATAACTGGAATGAAGTAGCACGTGATCTAAGATCGTGCAAAAAAAGCTGGCATGTGACGCTAGATTCACCCTTAACCAAAAATAAAGAAAATAATAAAAATAGGAAACAATAACAGCCGTGAAGATAATAATGGTTGTGGTAGTAACATTAACAATAATTAATGAATGACAATGACGACAACGATGAGGACAATAATAATAATAGCAACACCAATGTTTGTAGATTAGAAAATATTTCTTCACAAACCCTAGCAAAATAATCAAAAAGAATGCTTTTGCATTACACGTGAAGATGCAAAAACAGTCAAATGAAAGTAAAACCCTGAAACTCAAATCACGCCGGCACATTATATCAATCCCTCAGTTAGCTACTTTTTCTTGGCGTGATTGCTAATTGCGGGACAATGTGGATTATGATAACGGGGAATAGGTTGAAATTTGGAGCTTCCGCATCGTGAAATCAATTACTGACTTAGTAGCACCTTTAAGAATAAGTAAAGAAAGCAGAAAGGAAACACAAACTGTATTCTTTTTGTGCCGAAATTTTTACCCGACAAGGAAAATTCAGCATAGTTGCCACAAATCAGTGATCCATCGGCATTCTCCACATTATCATTCCCCAAAGCAGTTGCACGACCAGGGAAAACACTCTTTAAAAAGTCTACATTGAGTTTTTTCTTAACAACGGGAATATTACTAAATATAGCATTACTGGCACTTGCGCCCACAAAACAACAACAGTTTCAGTGCACGAGCTACTTCAGATTTACGAATATATGCTGTCGATTATAATTCAAAAAGAAAAAAATTTTTTTTTATTGATTGCAAAACTATAACTCAATGCATGCTTTAGGAAAAATCGATCAATTTTTTTTTTACTTTTTTTTTTTTTTTTTTTTTTTTATCAGAAATTTTATTATTGCACCAAAACAAAAGGCTGTGCGGACACAGACGGTACAAATCTCGAAAACGAAAACAACAACAACTGCGGGCGCGTTTTTTGTGTCCGAATGAGCAACGCGTTGATGGTATCTTGTATCCTGCCACGCGGTTCTTCCATGATGCAGTATATTTCAAATTGCGTTTCGGGATGCACCGTGGAGCAAAAAGATTGCAGAATTTTGGTAGTCGAATATATAACGCTGTCTTGGTATGATTGTGGCGCGGACGGTGGGATTATATGAAATATTGTGATGATGCCAGATGGTGAATCGGCGAGATTGCGTACTGCAAGTTCAATTGCTGGCAGGGTGGCAGTCGGTTCGTCTAGAATTATCACTATGTTCGAGCGTCTTTCCATTTGTAATTTACTGTAATTTTTTTTTTTGTTTTGAAGTCTGAATTTCGTCCGTTATTTTATTCGTGGGAGTTAGACGCCGTTCAATTGAGTTGAACATTGGGCAAAAAAAATAAATTTTTTTTACTTTTTATTCACAAAATTCATTCATTTTCCTTTGCTTCAAATTCAGACTCAGTCTTTTTAACAAAATCAGAGCTCTCGACAGAATCAGTAGAGAGCATGTTAGATATCCTCGAAACAATAGAACCATAAATTTTCACTCCTAATGCCGCCGTATCTTCCAATTTTTGAGTAAGCTGACTTCCAATCTGTTCCCAAAGACTCCAATCAACAAAAAGCTTCACAAACGCAGTCCAATCAATTTTCAAAACTATTGCATAAATTTCTGCTGCACTGAAAACACAGACGCGCCATATTTTGTTGATGGCGTTGATGATAGGTATTGCCGCAAGTTTTGTGTACGCAATAAGAAGCTGGGCTGCGGCATAAGTTTCTAAAGTGGCATGTACAAAATAAGGATATGTAAATGAAAAAATCCTTTTGCACACTGTGAATAATCTTGAGAACACGGCAAATCGATTAAGGTGAACAAAAATAAATTCGAGAATCGAGTGCATCTAGATAAAGAAAAATATATTCAGAAACAAGCAAAGAGAAAAGTAAGAAACATATTTTACCATAGTTATGAGGGTGTGACAAAATCGAAAAAGTTTTTTCAAGGCAAAGACACTTGCATCATAGACAGCCAGTACGATTTCAGAAACACGGCAAAAGACATATACCTGATACGCAATCTCCAAAACACGATGCCCAAACGCCACAACCTCCAAAACTCTCATCAAACACAAAAAATACACGTCAACAGCCGCTTTCACCACACTCGCGATAACCGGGCCCAAAAACACTCTCGCCCATTCCTGAAAAACAAGAACCTCGGCAACCAGCCATTCAAGCACACCATATACCACATCTCCAACATTTTTCACAACCCGCACGCCTGCCGCCGCCCAGCCCTGGATATGCCTCGCCGTCACAACTACTGCACCCTTAATCTTCATAATTACCGGCAGTATCACGGGATCCCACGAATCGTGGATGAGTTGACCCCAATACTGTCCCACGCGCTGTATTTGCGTGTAAAGTGTCGTGAGAAACTCGGTGAGGGTTGTTATGGCAATAGGAAGCCATGTGGCGATGGCGATGGCGGCGGTTTCGATGTACGGGTACACGACGTGTAAGAATGATTGGAAGAAATGTGACGCTAGTTTTGCGGCGTGATTTAATGCTTTTGTTACAGCCGGGAAACTGGCAATGATGTTTGTAATAATCGTGTGGGCCAAACGAAGAGCTGCGCGAGTGCACACGTTTGAAAATGCATGGAATATAGCTGGAGGTGATAGAATTATTGACAGGATAGAGGATAATGTCTTGTTTTCTGTGCTGTTATCGCTGTGTTCTTCGGATTCGGTGGTTGTTGCTGTTTTGGGTGTGTTTTCTTCAAAAGTCGCAATTGTTTCCATGAACGAGGTTCCAGCTGCAGAAAGACTGCCGTGAACAGCCGCGGCGGGAATAAGCGCCAAATACAGAGCCACAATGAGTGTGAAACCAATGCCAAATGCCGTGAGAGAGTTTTGTTTTTGCATCTCAACAGCAAACAGCCACAAGTGAAATCCGAAGTACGAAAAGAGCGCAACAAAGATTCCCGCTGATATTTGACGCATATAGTGCGTCCGTTGATTTTGCTGCGGTTCTTGATGCTGCTCCATTTTTAATGAGTTCAATTTTTGAAAAATTTTTTTTTCAAGTTAAATCAAAATCATGCTCGACCAGACAACCACTTCCGATAGGCAAAATCATCATACAACTCTCCATTCATGTGCAACCACTCAACAAACTCATTTCGAGTTCTCCAGAACCCATTAACCTCGCAATGTCGCAAAAATAAATACCTAAACTGAAAAAAGTTTGTGGAGTTGAATCCACTGCCATGCTGAGCCTGCAGACGCACAACAAGCTTCCAGAGTGAATCTGCACCTTCATCATTGAAAATATTCACCCCGATTTGGTGCTGCCGGGTTTTTGGGTCGTATTTCATCAGATCGGCTCGTTGTATGGCAGATTTACCCGTTTTATTATCTTCATAGTTGTTGGAAATACCGAGTCGTCGTGATTGAAATGCATAAACTGGATATGCTGCAATACCAACCGCGTTAACCATCTTGATAAATTCGCTCTGCTCTTCCGCCTCCATCCATCGGTTCATTGAACTGTCAATATTTTCAACTTCCTTCAACAGATTACTAACCAGCCGCCCTCCAAAAAAAGAATTCCTGCTATTATTTTGTTGTTTCGACTTTACTGCTTCATAGCCACCACCGTCACCGCCATCACCGCCATCTTTATTCTCATTTTGCCTCCGTTTCTCTTTGATTACAGCAACGCTTCGTATATTATTCAAATCTGTCAAAATAATTCCAATGTCCCGCACAAAATGCCAAATTCCATCAAACCCCGCTGCGCGTCCGATTCCCTTCACAGCACGCACGATAAACGATTCGTCAGGCACCGCGCCGTCCACGAGAGCATGATACACTGTTTGCTTTATTGCTGGAATCTGGTGCAGAGTTGAATGATGGGCAAGTACTGCGTCGTATATTGGAAGCGGCGGGTGCGTTGCGGCTGGGTTTGAAAATGCTTGAAATGGCACAATTGGGGATTGCTGCTCGTGGTTTTTCAACAGTGTCGGTGGTGGTGGTGGTATTGGTACTAGCAGCTTTGAAAGAGATTTGCGGAACAGATTGTATAAATATAGCAAATTTTCTTTGTGTATTTCCTTTGGCCGAGAAGAAATTGCAGGCTCTGATGTGCGCCTGGGTATTATTTCAGCTACTGACTGAGAATCGGTTGCAGGTGGCGATGGCGGTGATTGTAGTAGTGCCGGAAATACTTGTGTTGGCTTTGTGGGCTTGGGTTGAAGTCGTCGGGATATTGCCAAGTAGCCTCCACCACCACGCGCTGCAGTTGGTCGACCAAGAGAATCCAATTTTCCAACAATGTGTCCTATTCGCGCAATTAATAAAGTAAAAATATGCAGTGTCGGGAATACTGGAGGATCTTGCGATATCATTTCTTTAAACGTCAGAATTGCCGCTTCTACGTTTCCATCAGGATATTCTGCTGTTTTTTTCAAATGGCTACCAATGAGCATTCTATAAGAGAGAAGGAGAATATCAAAATTAAAATCAAAAACGTCTGAAGAATTAACGATTCACTCACTAATTTTTCTTTTTGTATTGTTTCTGAATTCGCTTAAAAAAGTTTTTTTGAACGTGTTGCGTTCGCAGATTGTATCGCTCCGCTTCGGTTTTCCAAAGTTATCATTCACTTCGCTTGATCAGTTCAGTCTCTTCCTCGTTTCGCTTTTCAAAATAGTATACCCAAAAGTTATTGCATCCCCGGGAATATTACAATCTCTCATTTCCTTCAAAATTTTAGTCGCCCCTAGATAATCTTGTTTACCAGCATATCCGCCAATCAAAGTATTATAAACATGGCCATCAAAAAGAGACATTGTATTCGAATGCGAATGTGATTTTTTTGATGAGGAATTTGAATTGAGATTCGAATTTGGAATAGTCTTGTCGACAGCAAGATCTGATGCCATACGCTCAATCCATTTTTCGGCACCTTTCATATCGCCAGTTTTCGCGTATGCATGCAACACGGCAGTATAAGTCTTTAAATTGGGAGCAAAAAGGTCTGACGTGTCAGAGGTGGTGCCCAAAGTAGAATTTGCGATAGTAGTTGGGATTGCAGCGCACAGAAGCTGGAACCAGCGTAAGGCCTCGGGCAAATCCTTTCGTTTCGCAAAGCCGCTAATGAGGGCCGTGAAGGATGCGACGGTGGGCTGGATGGGCGGATACACGGGGAGAGAAACGGATGACGAGAAGGGAGACAGATACTGGCGTTTGCCCTGCATAAGATCGAACCAGAAGACGGCAAGCTGGGGCTCGTTGGCACACATGTAGGCGTGAATGATAGTGGTGTAGGAGTGTTCGTCGGGGGGATGGCGCGCACACATTTCCTCAAAGGCTTGCAGCATGCGGTCGAGGTGGGACGACTTAGCAAAGAAGGCGATGAGAGCGTTGTAGTAGCGGGTGTCGGTGTTCGGAGCGGCGGCCGCCTGTGGGGGGCGGACGACGTGGGCGTGCCAGCGCAGGGCGGCGTCGGGGAGGCCGGCGGCAACGAGGGCCTGCAGCACGATTGTGTTGAGGACGGCGTCGGGCTCGAGGCCCACGAAGCGCAGCCGCCGCAGCAGCCGCGCCACGCCGGCCGTGTCGCGCAGCCGTGCGTAGCCGTGCAGCACCTGCGCGTACAGCCCCAGGTGGCGCCGGTGCGACGGCCGCACCCCGCGCTCCATCGTCTCCAGCAGGCTCTCCGCGCGCCGCAGGCTGTGCGCCGTGCCTGCCCGCGCCGACGCCCCGACCAGCCGCGCATACCGCCACGCAAGACTACCGCTCTGCACGCCCATTCCCTTCCCCACAACCCCCCACACCCCCATCCGGAGGACTCGCACGCGTCCTGTCCAACCACCACAGACAAAAATCATTCATCAAAAAGAAAATATAATGGGTTCAATTGTTTTGCATCAAAATCAAAACAGACTACACGTCATACCCCAATGCATATTTATTATTGACAAGGGAGCGAAAAAGGACTGGATGGCTCAGATTGAAAACTATTTTTTTTTTTTTTTGCACCCACCAAGCACCAACCAAGAGAAAAAACAAACCACGCATCTCAACTTCAAAAAGGAGAAATATTTTCCTCAACTTTAAGAAGGAGAAGCACTTGCTCATCTCTTTGGCAAAGCGTTGTAAAATGTCGCGCATCCATATTGGTGTTCATCATCATTGCCTTACAATCAATCATCACTCAAGTCAAAACAAATTTAAAAAAAAACAAAAAAAAAAAACAATGACTGCTCTCGAAGTCAATGCGGGCGCAAACAAATCTTCGAACGAAAACAGTATTCCACATGAGTCGTCAACATTCTCTATAAACTTTCTCGCCAAGGAAGAGGACGAAGAGAAGGAAGAGATCAAACAAACCCAAATGACCAACCAATCCTCGAAATTATGCTATTGCGTGTCAAACGGCCGTTTGATTTTTGAGATCAAAAGGGAATATCCCTTCAGAATTGGCTAAGTTACGAATCGTCATTTTCCCTCAGTTGAAAGGAGTCGGAGCCGCCTGCACGCAAGAGGCATATCGAGAAATGGAAGGGGGG
>JADGJH010000129.1:1733-28395 GCA_027596945.1 Physocladia obscura
AAAGAAGAAAAGAAAAAGTAATTAAATATATAAATGACTGTCATTTGAGAGACTTCTCGATTTCCTTCAAACTGCTCAATGAATTTGTTCCGCTTTCCGAGGACATCATGAATATGAATGCATTTATATAAAGTCTTAAAATCAATATACTCGCCGGCAACATCATAAACTGCAATTAAAAAGTTCAAACAAATAAAAAAATGAAAGCCTAAAGTCCCTGAAAGAAATAAATATACCGTCCAATTCATCATTCGCGATGAAATCCAAAGAAATACTTTGACCATGCGTGATAATGTTTGTAACTCGTTTTATTTCTCGTTTTTCGCTTATTCCTAACGCCGCTTTCCCAACATTACGAGTTCTTTCATTGACACTGATGAAAAAAAAAAAATTTATGAGGCTGTGAACTAGTAAAATCCATAAACTCACGTTCCCAGCCATTGGTATATTTCTTTAACAATGGCGTCTCTTATATTTTCGCGTTGAATGGGAATAAATTGCTCTTAAAAGAATAATTTAGAAGATATGTAAAATGAATTTCAACCTCACCCATATCTTTGGCAACCGCAAATTCCATGATTCGCGGTAAATGATTCGCTTGCAAATCATCAAGCATCTATCATTGGCAAATTAATCAATTATTGATTTAAAAAGTGCTTTTTTTTAACTCGAAGGGCTGAATAATGCTTTCCCTTTTCAATTTGAATATTGATTTTGTTTGCAACGTCTAGTACTACCAAGCATGTTTGCACGCTCTCCATAGCGAGTTCCACATTCAAAAGAACTTTTCGATACTCTATAGTTTCTTTTTTCTGATACAATCGGTTATAAGTGATGCGTGATGAGAGAGTAAATTGAGTTTCTTCCGACCTTCTCTACTATCTTAATTCCTGTGTTCTGCATCTCAGTATTCAGAGTAACAATTTTTGTCTTCAAATCAGCAGTTCCAAGACGAACTTTCAAAAGTTGTTCCACAGATTGGACGAATTCCTTTTCAAATTTCAAATTTTTCTAGAACTGAAGCAGCAACTTACTTGATAATGAAAGTTACACATCTTTTCGATTTCATTCTCTTTTTTTGCGATAAAATTATCCAAATGATGGCTGAACTCTTGCTCTTTTCCATTTTGGAGGACTGTTTTGACTGTATACGAAATTTTATCAAAGTCGTCAGAAAGTGTCTCAGAATTGCCGGTATCTGATATTACGAGCTTATTTAAATTTCAGTTTTCATACAACACTATTTCAAAAGAACGTTATTCAAAAAGAACCTCGCGTATCATCTGCTGGAGATCCATTTTTTACTTTTTCCAAACAAAATAATAATTTATTAAGATTTTGATTTTTTCAGCAAAAGTTGCAATTGCTCATTTTGAATCGCCTGCAATTGCAGCCGTTCTTGTTGCTGTATCGCCATCAGTTGCATCAAGAAATAATTAACACTTGAAGACGATGTTGGGTGAACCTTCAGTTGATTAAGTTCGTTCATTTCGAGAGCAGCTAAAAATGAAGTAAAAATTGAGAAAGATTGCGGTTCGTGAAGAGATTTTCTTGAGCAAGAATTAGTTTCTTCATTATTGGTCTCATGAAAGTTTGATGGATCTGGTTTGTTTTCGATCACTTCATCTCTTTTCTCAACACGTTTCAGTTTCTCTGTTTTTAAACTCTGTGGGGAACATTTTTGCCTTGTCAATAGGAGGTGATCTATTTTCAGCTTGTTTGAATCAGCCCACTTTAAGGCTGCGATAGTTGCCCGCCTTTTTGACAGTTGTTTTGTGTTACCGCTCCCACAACCAATACTTTCATCGACAAGGAACACTGTTGTCACAATTTCAGCAATTCCATTTTCTTCGGTTTCTTCATATCTAATTTGAAAAGAAAAACAAAACAAAAAGCGGGTGTCAAATAAATCGCTGTAAAAAATACACATACTGATACAAAATATTTTCTGGAGTAAAACCAAGCCCCTGATAATATTCATGCATCTGTCTTATAGGACTTTTTTCGACTACTTCTGGAGTGACATATTTCGTCAAAAAAGGTGATATCATTGGTTTTAGAGCATTCCAAACGGCCGCTAAACTATAATTTGAATCCATATAAATAGCTCCAACAATCGCTTCAAATAAATCGCCGAGAACTTTTGGGCCTTCTTGAATCGCTTCGCCTGGGCTTGAGTTCATAGCGCCTGTTAACAATAAATATGACAAATAGGCCTGTATTTGTCTTTCTAATATCGGAGATGAGTGAAGGAGAAATCGATATAATCCAGTAGATACAGCCAGACGGCAAAAAGATTCACTGTTAACGGCAGCTTGTCTTAATTCGGTAAGCTTCTCAGGTGAAAGATTAAGATATTGTCCAAATACGTATTGCATAATAATCCAATCTAATATTGCGTCGCCCAAAAATTCCAAAATTTCGTATGAGTGTGTCTTCCCAGCAAAAGATTTGTGAGTAATTGCTTGAAGAGCAAGATTTTTTTCTCGAAACTTGTAACCGATTTGCAACTCCAAAATTTCGACACTTAAGTCATTTCCACCAATATTTTTTGTATCGACGTCAACCAATTGTGCGTTGTTGTTTACCAATAAATGTTCGTCCATTTTAAAATCCAGATAAAATTCAGGTTTTGCAAGGTCCAACAAGGCTTCTTGATTAATTAATCCAAATCTGCTCAGTAATTTCCAAGATGATTCTGCACCACTATCTATAAATGCCGCACCAATAAGTGCTTCAACAAAATCGGCAAGCTTTTTTTCACTAAATCGCCGCTGCAAAATGGTAATAGATTGGTTGTCTTTCCAAAATACTCTTGGTGGTGACCATACTCGAGCTTTAAATGGAGAAATTACCATCAATCCCCCTAATTCAAATTTTCGAGATATTTCGCATAAATTCTTGTTGCTCACAATATGTCCTCTCAATTTTGACAGATCTCCTTCATTGAAGGTTGGGTTTTGTTTGATTAAATTGGCAGAACATGCAAATTTCAAAAACGAGTCACCGAGAGTTTCAAGGCGTTCGTAACTGTATGATTCAAGAGCTGAGGTCGCTGTAAAAGCTTGAAGCATGGTGTTGATAGAAATATTTGTTAATTCCAGCTTTTTTCGAGTTTCTTCAATCAAACAAAATGTTTCAACGCGACTTAATATGGACGGTAATATTTGAGCAATCTTAAAGAGCTCTGCTGGAACTGGTAGAACATTGCAAGCATCTAAAGGGAGATAGATTTTAGCAGAGTCTGGTGATAATATAGATGGCTCAAAAGGACGCGTATAAGAACGTAAAGCAGGTACTTTGAAAACCTCCAACATTGGTGCATCGTTATGTTGAAGGTTATAACCAAGTTTTTCAAAATAGTCAGCAAAACTAGAAACATCAGCAAATTTTTCTGTTGTAAATGGGCTGTTTACGTTGAGATGGCAAGCGAGTTCATTCGGTATGTAGACCATTCCATTGTGATGTGTTTGCAAAATAGTTTGGCAAAGAAGCATGTTCAGTTTGGTCGCAATTCTGCTTGATGATCTTAGCCGCTCCCATGATCCATTCTGAGTTGTATTATGTTCCTGCAGGAAGTCAAAAACAGTATCAAAACTGGGGACAGTGTCAAAATATTTAATATCCGTCTGAAAATTTATCTCTACACTTATTATTTTTTCACGTTCATTTCGCTTTCGTTTTCTCAATTTTTGCTCTTGGCCGATTCCCAACGATTGAACAACATCCAAAAGTGTGTTTTCATTTTTTTCGACTTCCAAATCACTCTCAAATTCCAAATCTGAATCTATATTATTTGCGGGATCGTATATGGGATCCAAAAGGTTCATCCCACCAAAAGCAATTGATTTTGTATGAACTTTTAGACCATCTTTTAGATCAGAAGGTGAATCTGTTTTTGTTTGCGCGATTTTTTTTTCCAAAACTGCAATCCAATTATGAAGGGGAACTCGACGCTCTTCATCAACCGCGGAAACAAGGTTCCAATCAAATACCCATTCAAAATTTTCAAAGGCTTCTTTCTTGAAATACCCTAAAACTGGGGCAATCATGAACATTGAGGAAGTATCCTTAATATTTTTCATTTGTTCAGCTGTATTATCAGGAATTTTCGTGTTTTGATGATGTAAAACAATATTCCAAAACTTCGACTGGAAAGACCTCAACTTTTCAAGTTCTGATTTCGCTATTCGGATGATTTTTTCAAAACCAATATTCAGTATTTTAACGGTACAAGGATCTTGCCCAAGAAACATTGGAATGTCAGGAATTACTTCAGTTGGAATCGGAGCAAGAGTCAAAATAGCAAGCGTACGCTTCGGTTGGTTTAATACACGTTCATCATTATTTAAAATATTTTGAATATTGATAATTGGTGAATTGTATATGTTTTGAGATAGTTCTTCGAATTCTGGTCCAAACGACACGATTGCAGCATAAAATTGCATTGAATCGAGCCTTTGGGAATCTTCAGCTTCAGAACAAATTTCAATCCATTTTTCTGAATGGACGAAACAGTCAGGAACTTTTTGTTCCACCACAAAAGAGGCATCGCTTTGATTTTCACCAAGTGCTGAGTCAAATACAAATTGTTGCAAAGTTTTCAATTTTCCGTTTGCTTCATCTTCATAATTTGTTTTGATTTCAAGTAGACGCCTAAAGGCAAATGCCGTAGCTTTTCGTTTAGCAAGGCCAGCAGGAAGAAGGTGATCATTTAAAGCGCCTGTTCGATGCAAATATTTGATTGCCTCAAGTCCAGCCGATTGAATAGCTAATTTTCGCGTAAATCTTACTGATCCTACTATTTCTACAGTTTCTGAAGACTGAAATGACTTTAAAACTTTCAGTTTATAAGCAAATCCAGAGGAAATTTGCTCTTTAAATTTGCTTTCAAAACGATCATTTGCAAAAGGATCAGGTGTAATACTACTGATAGAATCTTGCTTTGATTTCAGTTCGAAATACTTTGCCCACAAGCTTGGGTTAATTTTTTGCGATCCTTCAATGAAAACAGAATATTCCGGCTTACGTTTTAAGAACCGAGACAAAATCGAATTAAATCCAGACGGTAAAACAGTTGTCAAGTTTGTAGCATAAACATCGTCAACACCAACGAGCTCGTCAATAACGGCATTATCTGTTTCACTTTTCACAACGCTTATTGAGCTTGAATTCTGATCCGTATTTGCTGTGAGTGATGATACAAGTGTACGCGTCATCATTTCAGAGACTTTAGCTTGCGATATAACATCCAGGGCATGCATATCATGGCGTTTTACCATAATTATATATTCAGATCCATGTATATCACGCGCACGACCGCGGGATTGGACATATCCCGAGTTGGACCGAAACAGATCGAAAATAACAATAAGCTTGCAAGCAGGTCTGTTTAAACTAGTCATAAATTTTGGAGAAATTTATATCACTCTTACATATCTATCCCTTCTTCTGCAACTTTCGTGACAACAAGCAAATTAACTTCTCCGCAGCGAAATCGATCAAGAGTTTTTTGTTGAATATTTGAACTCATTTTATCAGTCGACGAGGATGAAGATGAACCTTGCCCTGTAATATAAGCACAAGATACATTTGGAAAATGGAGCGGAGCAAGCTGTCTCAAAAGATCGCAAAGAGTTGACGCAGATGTTCGTTTTTCGACAAAAATCATGCCTCGAAATTTTTTGGTGGTATCAAAATTATTGGCGCGTAGTGAAATTATTTGGACAAGTGTCCAAATTTTGTTGGAAATATCAGTTGTTGACGCTGATGTGATCGACGGTGGTAATGGATAGTGTTCAATAGAAATAACTGAAATAGGATCTACCATCAATTTAGTCGATCCTGAATTTTTAGTTAGAATCACTTCAAATATAAACCAATTTCCTACTGGAAATTTCGAATCGTTTGCGAGACATACAAATGCTATTGAACAGGCGAACCGCAAGTCTTCCAGCACACCAAGAGCCCAAATCAGTTTCCAGTTCTTTAATCAAATTAAGACACCTTGCCACCTGTTCCTCATGTTCTTCGTCCAATTTTTTCAGCCTGTTTAATGCGTTCACATAAAACGCGAAGAAATATGCCGACAACGTTAACTCCGGCGAATTAGACTCTAAAGCTATATTTCCGGAGATAACCAAATCAAATATCCCATTTTGAGATGGATTGAATTCGACCAAGTATTCTTTTGCATGTGATATATGACCTTCAAGCATGTTTCTATCCGAAATAGTGACAATATGACAATCTAAACTTTGTTGAAGTTCAACAAGCCCTTGTAGAGCCACGTCTATTGTCGTTGATTTTTGATAAATCGGAGAAGCAGTCATTCCCAAAATTTTTGGTTTTTCGGCATCAGGTGGAAGGGTATGATAAAATTCTTTCATCAACAGATTATACGGATGGTTTTTCCAAGCATGATGGCACTCGTCGAACACAATTAATGCAACGTCAGTTGAAATATTGATGAATCCGTGTCGCATCGTGTTGAGAAAAACTTGAGGAGTGAAAATCAACACATGGTGACAACTCATCTCAGAATACCAACCTAAAATCAACAATTAGATGGTTTCGATGAGTAAAAGGCAAGTTACCCAATCGGTCCCAATAGCTGACAGAAGTTGAATCATCCCGAGAATATTCGCCTACAATCAAATCACAACTATTTCTGATCTTTTCTGCCTGCTGATTCACGAGAGATACGGTCGGGGCAAGAAAAACAATCTTTTTTGGTTGTCGTGGCAGTGTAAAGCCATCAATCTCTACTTGTCTATTTCGAATTTTGATAATCAGCAGTTTGTTCATATAAGTTGCAGCTGCTATTGACTAACGATATTTTCGTTTGATTATTAAAAAGAACACTATTGGCGCCAGAGTCTCCACGAAGCATTGCTTCAATATCGCTTCTCGAAACCGGAATAAGATCTTGTGATAAGTTCTCCATTAGAAGTATTGAAATCAAAGTCTTTCCTGCGCCAGTATCCAGAAATGCAATAATATTACGAGTTAACGCTGCTGAAAGAAGCTCAAGTTGATATGGCCGAGGCTGGGCTTTTGACGACATTTTTCAAACAATTCCAATACGGAGACAGCCCACCAAAAACGCTGCTTTATTGTATGACTTGGAGCATACTATTTTGATTGTATACGTTATGAGTATGAACGAAAAGAGTTAACATAAACTTTTTAAATTATACGTTTCATATGACTTTTCCTCAGGGTTTCAAACAAAAATAATTTATTCTCCACCGCCGATTCATTTACCCATTCAATGATGAGTTTTTTGCTTAATTGTATTTGCTTTTATTTTTTGCAATGATTTAAATTTGGGTTTCAATATGAACCGTATTAAAAAATCCAATGAAAAACACAGTTACGGAAAGTTTTCTAACGAAGAAAATCTCCGTTTGCCTTCCAAATACAGCATACAATCATTATAAGTTCTTGGAATTATACGCCTGGTTTTTCCAGGAATTGGCGACACAGCATCAAATGTGAACCAAAATTCATTACTAAGCACGCTTGTTCCTTTTTGCGCGTCCGCAATATGTGCAACTACTTTAATTACAACCTTGCTTTCATGTGTATATACAACTTGTGAACGGAGATCTAATATATCACCAACTGAAGAAAAAAAAGTCATTTAGGAAAAGGAACGAAAAATACATCTGACTCTCAACAGGCCGTCTAAATGTTACATCATCCAGACTCAAAAATTTTAATGGACTTTTGCAGAAGATCATTCCAGTCGTTGAAGCAACTTCATATGCTAGACGCATCAGGTAACCACCAAAAATTTTGTTATGTATATTACGATCTTGGGGATACGTCAAATTAATGTTTTGCAGCAATGTGTCACGCATCCAGATAATATTCTCGGGTTTAGGGACTCCTTCGCCTCCTTCTCCAATTGGAACATATTTTATGTACTCCTTATACAGCGCGTGAACGAACGACATTTCTTCAACACTTGGTGGTCGGTTGATTAGTGCGGCATGCGTCTCATTTTGTTTCGCAGCTTTATGAATTGCACCGTTGGCAAATATCTCACGTTCTGTTTCGTTTTGAAAACGAATCTGAGGAACTTTTGCTGATTTGCCCGTTTCTGAATCAAGTGCAACCTGAAAAGAGGATGTGAGAAAACCTGACAAAAAAAAAAAAAAAAAAAAACTTCACCATAATAAATTTCGCTACTAAAATCAAATCATTCTCCGTTCTTTCATTCATCTTTGGCACCATGGTTCTGCGATAAGGAGAAGCTTCATCATTCATTTCTTCCGCCGTTATACCGGAATTTTTCGGAATTTTTTGCATGTGGATTGTGATTTCCATTGATGAGTTGCCAACATCTTAATTTTTAGTGATTAGTAAGGCTTTTGTCTAGTTAGAGTAAACTCACATGTAACGTGGCCGAAAATGGAGATGTCGTCATCTTTTGGAATTTCTTGGATAATATCGATGCGATCAACAGTGGCTTTGGAAACAGTTAGTTATTTACTAGAACGGAAACGGAAACAGTTGCAAACCCGTCACAATCGTTAAGTTGGAAGAAATTTCTGAACAGTGGAGGAATGAGATAGATGCAGCCAACGCGTCAAGATCCTCCAAAACTTTTCCAACACGAATACGTCCCCATGGATTGAGATAGTCTTCAATCAGCGTTGGGTCAGACCGAAAAGGAAGAAATACTTGTACAAATGAATCGTTCATTGTACGGTCATTTAGACGGCCATCGATACTGGCAGGCGATTCTGCAAGTCCGGGTGTAAGATTATTTTGCTTGGTTAATTGCAAGATTCTGTCTTTCATGCGGTGAATCCACAAGTTCGACGTTTGTTGAGAGTGTTTGCGAAACTCGGGACGTCTTGCTGTAGTTTGAATCTGCCCTGTAGTCTCCTTGATTGGAACATAATTTAGCTTGGTTGCGAATCCTCTGAATGCAATGGGTGCATATGATTTTGCGAATCCCACAGTTCGCGTCAGCGCGTGCGTTATCAACACAGCCATTTCTTCGGAATGGAAATCAAAGAATTACAAAATTTCAAGGAAGAAAAAATCAGAAATGGGTTATGTGGGAGATGCTACCAGATTAACACGACTCGATACTGCTCGCGTGTTAAGTCTACTGCACAGCTATGCCCAGTCGGACTATCCTCTCAGTGCTGCGGTGGCTGAAGTGCGGCGTTTGTTTGAGCCACCAAAGGTTTTTCTTCCTTCCTTATCTTTAGCTAAAATAAATATAAAAAAACAACCAGCTGGCAGCAGTTGCCGCCGCATCAGCAATTGTAGCGACAGTACCACCTCTTGCACAATCACTGGCTGCGCGTCTTGTTGCCGTCTTTATCGCGTTGCAACTGTATCAGCAACTGGATATGCATTCTGCGAATCTGAATCTGCGCATAGGCCTTCAACTTGCATTGCCCTCAGATTACAAGAATCATAAAACTCAGAATAGTTTTCATGTTCGTTGGCTCGCATACGCTATTCTTTGTGGTGTTGATGCAGCACGTATTTCAGCAACAAATATTGCAGCAGCAGATCCGGATACTTTGCTTGCTGATATTGAATCTGCCCCATGGCAGTCGCGCCTCAACCAAATTCACCAATCCATTCATGATAACACATTCATGCAATGTTTGCATGTTCCATCTGTATTTGTTCTTGATGACAACACGGAGTCAGATATCTTGGCTGATGAAATGCCGACTTTTGAAGAGGCCTGCCAAGCTTTTAGTGACATTTTGGATGTTGAAACTGCAGAAGAACAGATTTCTTTGGGTTTCTCTTGTTGGGATATGCCAAAGTTTATACCAGCCCCGCCATTTGCAATTCCGAACTTAGACGAAGTACACTTTCCAAGTTTAAATTATTAGCATTTGAATTTAAACTGATTTAGTCATTTCAGTATATTTGGGTGTCGCCAGATGTATTGCATCATGATTCCTCGTTTGGCATTCATCCTCAACACTCAACACAACACCAGTCTATTCTTAAGGCCACCAAACTGCTAAATCTTGCCTTCATTCGGCCACTTCGCAGTCTGGAATTCAAGGTTGGTTTTGTAAGAAAAATATGAACCTAAAAAAAAAAAGTAGCAATCTCTCATTATTCTTGAACAGGAGTTTCTCACTTTAATTTTTGGAATCCCTGATTTCGTAGTCAAACATTCGATTGGTATTATCACACCAGCACAAACATTCCCCAATCTGGTCGAAAACAATCCAAATATTGCAGTTGAAATTCTCAAACCCTTAATCAAAGCCAACATATCAGACGAGTTTAGAGATTTTTATTTTCGAACTGAATGTAACCTTAAAACAAACAAAAAAAAAAAGATTCGTTGATGTGTTAGTCAGCATGCCAATATCGATTCAATCATTAGATATTGTAAATAAGCTTGTATCTTGTGTTCCTGACACTCCTGTCCGTAATGGCCTTCTCAACAGATTCATCACAAATATTTGCCAACAATGCAATATAGCTGCAACAGATCAAACAAATCAAGCTCGCTTGGTCAAATTGGTTTGCATGTTTGTGCAATCACTTATTCGAAATAATATTGTTAAATTGACAACCGCTGAACAAAATGAATATTTGGTCGTTGAACTTGAATCGTTTTGTTTGCAGCAATCGCGGTTTAAAGATGCAGCTGACTTGTACAGGCAAATGAAGATTAGTCAAAAGTTAGCATTTTGAACGTTTCAAAATAAACGCAATAACTGCAAACTTTTATTTCAATCAATTTTTATTTAATTATTCCCTACTTTGCTCGTCTTGCTTTGACGGCGGCAGACAAAATATCAAACATTTCAATTGTTGTTTCCCAATTGACGCAAGCATCAGTAATTGAGACACCGTACTTCAGGTCTTTTGGTCCAGTTGCAGGAACTTTCTGATTGCCCTCGTTAATATTACTTTCAACCATAACACCAAAAATGGTGGTACTGCCTTCGCTGACTTGACGTGCCTGAGTATCAGCAGAAAAATTGTCAAACTACGAAAAACAAAGCAAAAAAATCTTTCAGGGAGATCAGGGCTGACTTACAATCTCTTTTACAACAAGCATCTGGTTCCTGTGATTTTTGTTCGAATTACCATGAGAAGCGTCCACCATCAGCTTCACACGCTCTTTTTTGGCAGTGAGCTGGGCTTCAATATCATCCACAAATTTTTGTTCGTAATTCGGTCCCTTATTGCTTCCTCTCAAAATAATGTGGCATGAGTCGTTTCCAGTTGTGTGCACAATTGAAGTGATTCCTTGCTTGGTGACACCGAGAAAGTGATGCGGGTGCGAGGCTGCCTGAATGGCATCAAGAGCAATGTTGACGTTTCCATCTGTTCCATTCTGTTTGTTATAATACAATAGCTGAGTTTGGGAAGCAAAACCATAACAAAAATAATGCAAACCTTGAAGCCAACTGGAAAAGAGACACCACTGGCAAGCTCTCTATGGAGTTGGCATTCTGTCGTACGGGCACCAATAGCGCCCCAAGACACGACATCGCTAAAGTACTGCGGCGAAATAGTATCTGTTTGACATAAGACAACTGATGAGAAAAGTGTGACATAAAAATTTACTGATAAGAAAATTTCAAGGGGTTGAAACGTTTCGTCACCCAAAAGCTCAAATCCAACGGGCATTCCAATATTTGTAATATCATTGAGAAGCTGTCTTGCTGTACGCAAACCATGGTTGATTTTAAATGTTGAATCAATGAATGGATCGTTAATGAGGCCCTTCCAACCGACAGTAGTTCGAGGCTTTTCAAAGTAGGTGCGCATAATAATGCACAATGTATCTTTATGGGCAGCTGCGGCAGTAATAAGACGCGCAGCGTAGTCTTTTGCGGCGGCAACATCGTGAATTGAACATGGCCCAACAACAACAAGCAACCTGTCATCATCGCCATTAAGAATGTTACGCGCATGGCGACGGCCACGAACAACAGTTTCTTTCGACGCAATGCTGAGTGGCATTTCATATTCGATCATTTGCGGGGCAACTGTGATATATAAGGTGTCAAGGATGACACGAAAACTTTTTGCACTTCTCATTTACTCACTGAGGGGATCATATCCAGTGATTCGCGTGTCTTCAACAATTTCATTCTTGTCGAATGGTGGCGATGCTTTGCGCTGGTCTACTTCCCTTTCCTGAATCGCATTCATTTTGTGTATGTTTTCCACAGTGAAACCCTCGTTTTTGTATAATGTTTCGATTTGACAGAATTGGCAAAATGGGAAACAGAACATGAGAGTGGGTGGAATGGGAAACAATTTATTGGGTAGAAAGAAACAAAAAAACAAAAACTAAAGGGCCCTTCTTGCAGCCACAGCTTTGCTCAAAATATCGAGCATTTCAACAGTTGTTTCCCAATTAACGCAGGCATCTGTAATTGATACACCATACTTCAAGTCTTTCGCACCTGTAGCAGGTACTTTTTGGTTTCCCTGGAATTCAGCGTTAGTAAAAAATAGTTCAGGCATCAAAATTTTGCAAATCACCTCATTGATATTAGATTCAATCATTACACCAAAAACGTCTTTACTTCCACTGTTTACTTGTCTGGCCTGTGGAACGTTCAGCAATGATTAAAATCAAATATATGGACAAAACTCACAATTTCTTTGACCACAAGCATTTGGTTTTTGTGATTCTTGTTTGAATTTCCGTGGGAGGCATCAACCATCACACTGGGTCTCTCATTTCTGGCAGCCAGTTGAGCAACAACTTCGTCGACAAACGGCTTTTCGTAATTTGGACCTTTATTGCTGCCTCTCAAGATAATGTGGCAAGTATCATTACCCTTGATCACAGTGTCAATATTCAATAATAATAAAAGAACTATAAAAAAAAAAAATCCTACTGCTGTATGCACAATAGAGGTTAGGCCTTGCTTCGTAACTGATAGGAAGTGATGACCATGAGACGATGCTTGAATAGCATCAAGAGCAATATTCACATTTCCATCTGTTCCATTCTGCAGAAAAATACTGAAAACCCGTAGAAAAAAACGTGCTTCGAACAAAAAAACCGAAGGAAAAACTAACTTTAAAGCCCACTGGAAACGAGACTCCGCTTGCAAGTTCTCTATGCAATTGACATTCAGTCGTACGAGCTCCAATTGCACCCCAAGATACAGCGTCATTGAAGTATTGCGGAGAGATCGTATCTTAATTAGCAAAAAAATGTCAAAAATTTCGCTTGCCAAAGATAAGAAAAAAAACACAAAAAGACTATAACACACCCAAAAGCTCAAAACCGACTGGCAAGCCAATTTTTGTAATATCAGCCAAAAGCTGTCTGGCTATGCGTAACCCTTGGTTGATTTTGAATGAAGAGTCAATGAAAG
The DNA here is from genome assembly GCA_027596945.1 of Physocladia obscura. NCBI lineage: Eukaryota > Fungi > Chytridiomycota > Chytridiomycetes > Chytridiales > Chytriomycetaceae > Physocladia > Physocladia obscura. Next base: position 15,089 of record JADGJH010000129.1, read on the forward strand.
GATCGTTGATGAGCCCTTTCCAGCCCACGGTAGTTCTTGGCTTCTCGAAGTAGGTACGCATAATAATGCACAACGTATCTCTGTGGATATCGGCAATGGCTCTCAAGCGTGCAGCGTACTCCAAAGCGGCAGGAACATCATGAATCGAGCATGGGCCAACAACAACAAGCAGCCTATCATCTTCGCCATACAGAATACGGCGTGCTTGCCTGCGTCCACGAACCACAGTTTCCTTGGATGCTTCGCTGAGCGGTGTTTCATACTGGAGCATCATTGGTGCAACTTGAATTAAAAAGGTGGGTTATTCTCCAAGAAACTGATGATTACTACTAACATAGAGGTTCATAGCCTGTAATCCGCGTATCATCGACAGCTTCGTTCTGATTGAAAGGTGGGGAAGCTTGGCGGATTGGTTGCTTCATGTTTGTCATTTGCTGTTTGACGTCGAATTTTTTTGGCCCCGATTTTTCTTGTTTCGAATCATTGAAATTTGAGGATCATTGGTGAGTCATGTAATTCTCAGTTCAAAACAAACAAATATTTGTTTCATCAATAGATTATTGGCAGTTTCAAAGTTTTAATTCGAGTAAAAATATTAATAATTGGAAAATAAAAAAATTTAAGTGTTGGGATGTTGGCTGGAGACTTTTTGGAGAACGTTCAATTGAAAGTAACGGGACCAACTGGCGCAATCCGCAAATGCGTCTTAACGCAAAATGCGCAAAAATCATGGCTTGCTCTGGAATCTGAGGTTTGTTTGATCTATCCTGTATTCGTTCAAACATCCAAATTGAGCAGATCAGAATTTTGCATGGAATCACCGGACCAGCAGCGATCCACTACATTGACGAAGACGGTGATCAGATCTTAATCGACTCTGATGCAGTAAGTATCTCTGCCAGAATGAAGGACAGGCTGAATGAACTGACGCAAAGTCAATTCGCTGCAGGAACTTACAACGCTACTCAAATGGATTGGACAAACAAAGAAAACAAGCATAAAAGTTCTTGTAAATTCTACTGGAGTAACACCAGGAATCGATCAATATTCTTCGGCTACTAGTATGGCATCATTCCGAACACAGGATTCTTTTGTCGGCGCGATCCCTGCCCCTTCCGCTCACTTGTCCAGCAACGACAGCTGGCGATTCAAATCAGATCAATACAGCAGCCAAGAAGCATCACCCACCACAAATTCTACTGTGAGTTCATTTTTAAGTTTTATCAATTTATTTAATTTTGGAATAGAATCCCCAGTTACAAGGTCTTGAATACCACAGCCAACCAATCTTTGCAAATGAATATGTTGCACCGCTTCATTCAGAGCGTGATCGTCATGGCAGCACTGATTCCAAATCTCTTGGCGAATCAAAAATCAACAGTGTTGCTCGTGAAGCTGCATACAAAGCAGCTATTGAAGCTAATAATACTGCAAGGCGTGCATACGAAGAGTCAAGAATGGCAGCTAAAGCCAATCGCGAAGCAAAAAAAAATGCTCGACGCAATGGTGGCAACGGGGGCGGTTCATCGGAACTAAGTAGTGGTGACAATCATCTTCCTCCGTATGGCGAATAAATTTTTTTGTCAATTTTTTTGAAGGCATTGTTATAAAACAAAGAAATAAAAATGGCAGAAGAAGCTTCATCATATGAAAACGACGGATTCGAAGAGTATCCAAGAACCTCTACTGCTTCAAAGAATGAAAACGATAAGAGAGTTTCTGCTATTTCCAAAACGAAAGCAGTGAGAAATTCTTTGAACAATGCGAATACGGTGCGTGCTAGCGTTGCGAAAACAAGGAAAAATGAGAGCGTTCGACAATATTCCCGTGCTAATGTGCAGAATCTGATTGGAAAATCCGCAAACCGTGTTGCAATTGATCCAGCACTTATAGCAGACGAAAATAAGCAACCTATTCGAAAAGGGACTGGAATAAAGAAACCAAAACTTCAAAACAATATCTCTGACGATGAATTTGATGAAACGAAAACCAACTGGAAACATTATCATACAATGTTCCCTGTTTCTAACAAATTTTTAGCAAAGAAGTACAAATTTTGATTCGTATTATATGTTGCGTAATACTGTTTTTTCAGATGGGACGACATTACCCGGAAAAAGTATTTGCAAAAATTAGGTTCCATAGAAAATTCTGTCGACAATAATGCACCATTAAAATTCGCTCATTTAAAAACAAACTTAAAACGTGTTCAAATGGAGCAAGGTTTCCGTTTTTTTATCTTTTCCATGCTGAATACACTTTGCAGAGCGCCAAACAACTATTAAAAAGAACAACAAAATTTTGATTGAGAAGATGACAGACATCACAAAACACGACCGTCTTTTTGCCCAACCCACCGAACATTCTCGCAACTTACAAATCGCAATCAAAAACAACAGAAGCTCGAGAAAAGCAAAAATCTATCAAGAAAACCTGGTATTTGTTGTTATTAACTTAATTTTTTTCTGCGTGATTAATTTACGAAAACAACATTAGAGTATTTTGAATCGTCTCGAACACTCAAAATCCGATTACGACCACGAAAAAATTAAACATGATTCTGTTGCACATTTGCATCTGCTTCAAAATCTTGCAACTTTTCCAGTTCGATACGCAAAACTTTTAAAGGAGGGAGTTGAACGAAATTTTGGTGAGAAAAAAGTTGGAAATATCAAGCATGCCCGTCATCATTGGCACGGATGCTATGGTGGAGTTGTAGTTCCGCATTCTCTTGAGATGATGGCATTCGGCGAAAAAGACACTGCTGTCAAAGGCAGAGGGAAAACATTGCCAACCGTTCCGAAAATTGAAGAGGGAGAGGGACCGTTAGTACAAGAATCCTCACCAATTTCACCAATTTGAAAAGAAAGCACAATAAATTTATTCTTGGAATCTTTGACTTCCTCCAAACCCATACGAAAAATTACATTTCTCCTGTGGAGAAAAATTTACGCGATGAGTTCCACTTTTCCACCAGCTTTAATGATTTTCAATTCAGCCTTGCGGGAGATCAATTTTGCCTTGACAATGAACGGAACTTCAGGCAATTGTCCTTTACCCAAAAGTTTGTGAACGTTCTTTTTATAGGATGGCGATAGTTTAAATTAAGAATCTCTAGGGAAAAATATGCAACTGACGTGTCTCGACAAATCAATTACAGGAACTGGGCCAGTTGGGGCAGCAGCAGCAGCATGACGATCGGCAACTGGAACCAAGGACCAGAGTTTATCAACGTTGATGGTCGGGCAAAAGTGTTTTCCTTGAGTGTAGTGAAAGTGGCGCATACCGACCTTTCCAAAGTAACCAGGGTGGTACTTGTCCATGTTAATTCTGTGGTGGTGTTGACCCCCGGCAAGACCGCGACCACCTGGATGCTTTCTGTGTTTTCCAACACGACCGTGTCCGGCAGAAACATCTGTTTCGATACATACATTAGATGTATATTTGAATGCAATCGAATAGTGTTCGAAATTCGACAAATAAGTCCTGATAGGTCTGTGTTCGAATGGACTTTTCAATACTCACGACCACGAGCCTTTCTATTTTTATGAAGTCTGGTTGGCTGTATTCAATTGACGATGATTAGTATGCAATATTGCTGAGAAAAAACATGTCGTTGCTTTTGCCCTCGAAGCTTCGCAATGTCGTTTCAAAAAGCCACTTAGTATGTCCAAGTTCGATTTCAATATTAATGTGAATCCATATGTCTGTGCTGCCGTCGGTAAGGTAAATATAGGGATGGGGATGGGGATGGAGTTGTGTAACACTGGGAGAAGCAGATGTTCAAATAACTTGCCATTTTTTCGAGTGACAAAAAACAAGCTTTCTGTGCCAAGTTTGACTCACTATCCAACTAACACCAAACACAGCGGAGGGAAAACGGACGCGATTCAGAGACTTATTAAAACGTCGTAATTTATTGTAAACGAAATTATTTGAATCTGAATTAATTGCTTTTTGTAATTGCTTTATTTATTGAAAGGGGTGTTTGAAAAAAAGAAAAGGTAATGGTTGGGGTAGGAGGGAATCTTTTTCCACTGCTTTTTTTGATGGCAATTCAGTAGTGAAGTGGCACAATTCCGAATCCATTTTTGGAATTTGAAAACTTCCACCCCGAAACGCCTCATTCCAATTGTTTCTCCAAGTTACAACCTGTTCGAAAATGGAGAAGGACCAATCTGGATTCTACGTTATCGACGCGCTCAGTTTACAAAGCCCAGCTGGAAAGCCCCACTTTGTTGCCGACCGCTTGAAAAGCAAAAGCCGGCAACGCAGCGGCAACAACTCCGACAATAGTAACAAGAATGTCGCCAACAACAGTGATAACATCAGCGGCAATGGCAGTAATAACGGCGACAGTAACGATAACAATAACGATGATAATATTATTGTTGAAGGGCCGTCAGTGGCTGAGCTTTCGGATACAGATGGTGTTAACATGGACGGCAGCAATAATAACGGCATCGGTAATGGCAATGCTTTTATCGAAGCCCGTCGTTCCAGACTCGCGAAGAGGCACAGTCATGTCAATGATGTTATGGGAAAACACAAAAAATCTGTCTTTGAAGCTATCAATGATCCACTTGCCCAAAGAAGGATCTCCGAGTCATTGGACAGAGCGGGTAGAAACCGAGCCAGATTGATCGACTCCCAAGTTCGAAAAAGTGCATCGAAAGTTGCCCGGGTCAAACAAGTAGCAGCGGAACAGAGACTAAAGTCTGTTGAACGTAAGGATTCTTTGCGCAGAAATCTTGAAGAACGGTGAGCTGTTGGTTTCCTGGCTCTTTATAGGTAATATTTACCAAGATCTGAAATATTACAACTAGACTCCGTGCTTCAGAAATTCGCAGACGACAGTTGCAATCGATCCCTCGATCTCGTTTGCTTGACGCAAGAGAAATGGTCGCGCTTCACAAGAATGTTGATGAACAAGAAGTCGAAAAGATTAGACTTGCCTCTGCAGTTGTGATTCAGCATTGGTGGAGGCTTAAATACGCAGACAGGGTGGTCAAACTATGGTCCAAAACAAATTTATCACTTGCAAGAGCAAAGTCTTTGCCGTTTGAGAAACTCGCAAAACTTGTTCAATCGAAGCAAGTTATCAAAGGAACAACTGTCTTAATCTCTTATTTGAAATCTTTTGCATCTCAGGTTACTTAGTTTTCCTTATGAAACATTTGAATCTGACAAAGAAAAACAGCTGCCTCAAAAAGTTGATATAGTCTTCAAAAACTCTGCAAGAATATTTTTAAGCTCATACATGATTATTGCCCACACATCGGAAATTATGCCATCAATGGGACACGATGAAGAGGTTTGGAACAATTTTTTTTTTCGATTTGTCTTTTAAACTACTCGTTTTAGATTGTCAAGCAAGCGGCCACAGATTTACTGGAAAATTTTGAGGGATGGATTAACATTTCTTCTTCTAGCAGCAAAATATTTCCGCTTTCCACTGTTGTCCGTTTGCTCAACAGTTGGATATCATATTTTACTAAGTTCGAATCTTGGAAAGAACGCGATACTATGAAGATAGTCGATGGGTTGATTTCGCATTATCTTGAGCTTGAAAATTTGTGGCTTTCTGTCAAAGATCAAATTGATGCTGATGTGCAATGGAAGCCACGTGTAGAAGAAGAGCAGCTTTTAATTTTCGGGCGTCTTCAAAAATTTGGTGATAAAGCTTTGGAGAGATTTACAACTGCGCGCCGCAATTTGCATGCTCAATTTGGAATCAATGCTTTACCAGAAGATTTAAGCAAAATGTCTGTCGATGTTAATGGCATTAGTGATGGAGATGAACTTTCAGTTACCGAAGGTATATCCATTTCTGATATACGCACAAAAGGCGCATCGCATCAATCTTTCTCGCAATCCAAGCATTCACCGTCAACAAGTTTACTTGCAACCAGTCCTCAGGCATTTCCAGGAAGACTTCAGGCGCTCAAATCCACCACTGATTCTGTTGCAAGACCAAATTCCGTTTCCCCAAGTCCCCATGATCGCCGTTCGGCAACACCACCACCAGTTGCGATTCCACCGAAACCCGATTTCGAAAGACCTCGCACTCCGCTTATCACTGCGACGTCAAATGAGAAACTAAATTTTCTTGCTTCGACACCTGGATTCGGAGATATTTTTACAAACGAGAAACTTGCTCATGAGCTCACCCTCGACCCAGAATTCAGCCTCAAAAAACCTGTACTCAGTGATTTGGAAATGAATATCAGAGATGCTGCCAGAAGAGCCTTTTTTGATCAAGTGAAGCAAGAGTTTGCGCAAGGAAATTTTGAAGTTTACATTCCGGACTTGGTAGGAGATATGAAACAGGTTTGTTTTTCCCGGTTTATCCTTGTGTGGTATAATTTTTATTGACAATATTTAAAACAAGCAAATCCTGTCTATGGTATCTGAGAAAGGAAAAATTGCTGCCGAAATTGAAGAAGCTCTTGATATGGAATTTATTATTCATCAAATCAAAAATGATAGCCTGGATTTGGTGAGAATACTTCAATTTGTAGCTTCAAAAATGGCACAACTTTGTGCGCCACTTCGTGACGCTGCTGTGAAAGCCATCAATGTGAATCTTTCAAACGTTAACGACTATAGGTCGATCGTGCCGATAATTGACAGTATTTTATTGGTGCTTGATGATATGAAACTTGATCTCGCGAACTACAAGCTACAAACACTCCGTCCTCATCTCAAAACTCAAGCTATCGAATACGAAAAATCAAAATTTAAAGAATCATTAGCTGCATATCAACGTCAATCTTTAGCTCCATCTTCTTCAGCAAATATCTCCACAGCCACATTGCTTCCACGTACCAAAGCTTGGCTATCTGAAACAGCTGCCATGAAAATCCAAATTGCAAAACAACGCAATCCTGAGAACATTGATCTTCCAGAAAACAAAGTTCGGTACACTGACACACTTCACGATGCCTTGCTTGGACTCGTTTTCTCAAACTCTGCTGTTACATTGGACACAGTTCCTGAAACTCTGGCCATGGACTGTGAGCGCGTGTTTGGATTTCAAAATGACGGACAGCTTATTGTCATTGTTGCCGCCATTTTGATGCTTGTTCAAAACATATTTGCTGAAGGAAGAGGCGACAAGACGTTCTTGACACTCTTGAAAGACAGACTGGTGGCTATTCTCAAAGACTCAGATGGACTTTCAGTGGAAAATTTGAGCCTGGAAATTATCAGGCTGTGTGATGCGATGGTTATTGAAAAGAGGAAAAGGGAATTTAATCTCATTGAACGTACAAAAAATTCTGTAAATGCGGAAGGATTGGATGAGACCAGAAAGGGACTAATTCGCAGCATGGTTGACAAAACTTTGTCGACAAAAGATCCAGTATTTGGATTGCTCAGACGCCGGGTTCAATCTTGTGTTAAATCTCACGTTATTACTGGCAATTTCAAACGTGAAGGGCTTGACAAAGCTGGTCTTGATATAATTCGAACTGAAGTGGAGGCTTTCAGTTACCGTGTTGCAATTTGGGTGCGCTATAATGCTGAAGTTTACGGCGAGTGGTACGATGAAATCTTGAAGGAAATTCTTTAATTATTTACTTTTTTTCCCCTGCTACTTGATTTTTTTAGCCTTAAAGAAAAAAAAAAAAAAAAGCTGTTATGTATTTTATTTTGCATTTTATTTTTGCCATATCATTAAATTCCAGCTGGAGTCAAGCTTCACTTTTTGTCTGGAGAGAAGGAGGTTTTGAAAAAGCCTGCAGACTGTTTCCTAGAAAAAATACGCACCAAATCTTTTTCAGATTCGCATTTTGATCCATTGTGTTGCTGAAGATACTGATTCAAAAAAAAATTATTATTATAATAATTTCATGAAAATAAAAGCGACTTCAAACTTGGGCAATCCACACGAGCGGATCGGCAATTTCTTCGACTCCATCTTTTCTTTTTACTGTTTTAAGCAGTTTTTCTATTCCTGGCAATAAAATTGGAAAAACTCGCTCTTCGAGATAGTTTGTGGGATCTTGTGTCGTATAATCCGCGGGTTTCAGAGTTTGGTCACGTGGTTCAGTCATTTTTTGTTTATCGTGGAGTGCTTGTATAACAGAACAAATTTGACACCCAAAAAACAAAAAAAAAAAATCAAGCCGCCAAGCCAACCAATTCTTCATCTTGCAAGCTACCACTTTCCTCCCAACCAGCAGCAAATGAAATCCGAACACTGCTTTTTGCCAAAAATGCCATTGTTCCCTCTTTTCCCACTTGAGTCAAATCAAAGAAAAAGCATCGAGCAAGTCGTTCATTTTTTTCAAAAGAGAGGTCGTCAGTCACCAAAACAGTGTCTGGGTGATTTTTGATCCAATCAGCCCAAAAACAAGCAACAGCATCGCGAATTATTTTTGTCAAATCCAAGTTGCCTTCATTGATAACAGTTTCCGGTTTTTTGCTACAAATTCGGGAAATAACGCTGAGACATTCCACGTAAATCTGCCGTTCTGCTGGATCTCTGATGAAATCCAAGCATGATTCAACTTGCAAAGCTGAAATTAAAAAATTAGGGAGGTTTAATGGTTGTATGGATTTCACAAAATTTTACCGAAATTCAATTCCTCGGGAGTCTTTTCACTGATTGTTGGATCTCTCGGCAATATTTCTTTTCCAATAACAATTCCGTGGCATTTGCTGAGAATCTTCCATACTTTCGGGTAAAAATCAGGTGGAACTCTGTTCAACGCTCCATCATTTTTGCGGCGCAGTAACCATTTACCATTCGACGGCATTGAACTTCGACTGGCACCAGATGCCATCATTCGAAACTGATTATTTTGCGGATAAGATTCAAAGAACAATTTGCGTTTTGCAACTAAATCGAAGGTGCGCATAAGCAGTGGTGTTGGCCCTTGATTCGCTGGAATATGAGCTTCAGTCGCACTTCCCGATTCAGCACCTTTTTCCCCTATTAAACACCATGAGTCGCGAAATTGAACTTCGCGAATTTTGCTGGATCCGAGAGATTCGCATGCAATTTTAGCTGCTTCTGTCAAACATTCCGAACAATCATCTTTGACTACAACAACAAATATTGATCCAATATCCAATGATTCAACCATTTGCACAAACTCGTACGATTCTTCCGTTGACGTATGCGTGTCAAATGATACAGGCCCAATTATTGCCCCATCAAGAGGGTCAATAGCCACAACGTTTATTCCTCTGCCAAAACTGGGTTTCAAGGTCACAGAGCTATTGTCGCGAGTCAATTGAATTCTGGCAAAATTTCCAGCGTTATATCCGCCTGACTGTGTAGTGACCTCAAGTTGTGATGGAAGATTGACTCCAGATGAATTTTGCTGATAAAACTCTATAGAATTGTTGGTTTGATCACCTGCTGTCAAAATTGTGCTTAATAACATTTTCATTTCGTACGGCGAAAGTTGCATCATATGTTCAATAGCATCCTCTTCGTTACACCCCCTCAAACGCGAAATCTCCTCTCGCATTGCGATAATGAAAAAATACGTTCTTATGCGTTTAATTCCATCGAAAACTGACGCTTTCGAACGAATTATTGATCCGAGATAAATCAAAATTTCTTGAACAAGCGGCGCCTCGCGAATATCATTCGCACTGAAGATTTGATCAATTTAGAAGAAACAATTAATCTAATTACTTACCAATGTTTATAAATGAGTTCAGACAGTGATTCGGGAGACAACGGGCTGGTGATGAAATATTCATTACTTCCTGCGCCAATCCCAATAGGTTTTCCACGGATCAAGAGGTCCGCAACATTGGAACTTAAAGAATAAACGGTCTTTTTGAGTAAACCAGCAACTTGGCGAACAATCGACCATTCTTTCATCGCCATAGCTTTTACATATACTTCTTCAAGCAATGATTGCACTGTTCCCAACGAACCAACTCGATAATCAAGCCCACAACATGAAAACAAATCTATACATACGATTAATGATAGTGAATTTAAATTACTTCAAGGAAAATTAAAACTCACAATGAAGTAGATCAATTTGATCAAATATATACGTGGAGACCATCAACAATTCGCATGCGGCGTCAACATTTGCCGGATCATTCAAGTTGAGCGTTAAAGCATTCCCACTTTCATTTTTAAAATAGTCGCCAGAGGACTCTGCGCTAACTGCCACATCTGGATTGTCTGCAACATTATCTGTGGATGGAAGCAACGGAGCCACGTCAACAATGTCAAACGTGTAACTTCCTTTGCGAGAATCGATAACTGTTTGCTCTGCATTTTTATCGTAGACTGTCATATTTCCAAGATCTCCTCGAACAGCAGCCCGATTTGATGTCGCCCCGCGAATTTGCAAATCAGCTGGATCTTCAGTCGCAGATGGAAGTTCCGTTTTTGCAACGTCGGTATTGCTTTTCAAATTAAAAACGCCCGTGTCATCAGCGCATTTGTCATCAGCGCCTTTGTCATCAGCGTCTTTGTCATCAGCGTCTTTGTCATCAGCGTCTTTGTCATCAGCGTCTTTGTCATCAGCGCCTTTGTCATCAGCGCCTTTGTCATCAGCGCCTTTGTTATCAGCGCCTTTGTCATCAGCGCCCGTACCATCAGCGCCAGTGTCATGAGCACCAGTGCCATCAGCGCCCGCGTCATCAACGACCGTGCCCGTATCATCAACACCCGTGTCATCAGTGACCGTGTCATGAGATTCAGGCTCTTCAGCGTAGAATGAACTTTTGAGTGAACTGTTGAGATCATCAGTTTGATCGCCACCGATCGATCTTCGCCGCACCAAACTTCTTCCGCGTTTTGGTTTCACAGTCTCTTGTCCATTTTTTTCGGCTTCTGACTGCAATTTTTGGTTTTTCTGATGCCACTCACCCTTCAAAACATTATGCCAATCTTCAATTTCGCCCTTTGAATCTGGTGAAACCATGAAATCGAGAGATTCAATGCATGACGTGCTAATAATCTCGCTGATTCGAGAAACGCGGACGCGTACACCTCCACACAGTCCGTCTCTCAAAGACATCATGAAATTCAACAAATTTCGCTTGCTGTCTCGCTGGTTGTAACGCCAACGTTGCTGTTCCGAGTGATCTTTTGAGAAATCCCCCAGCATCTCACGAGTTAACATTAGGACCATGGTTGGACGCCCAGGATACCACCAATGATTTTTTAAGAAAGCAAGTTCTTGCTCAAGAACACTCACCACTGAAATTTAAAGTTAATTGCAGCATGGGAGTGGAGTTTGGAGGTAATTTACAGTAATTGTTGTCTCCGATTAGGTAAAATTCCTCGTTATCCATAAAGTGAGGAAGAAATGCATACAGATGACCTTGAATTTTGTAAAGCTTTGATGTACCTAATGTACCAATTGGCCGTTTGGGACGCCCAGAGAGTCCCTTTTTTATGTATGCTGTGTTAAAAAAATTTTTGGGAAAGGAATTCATAAATCCAAACCAATTTGACGTTTTCGCCCAATGATGAATACGCATCACGCAGCGCAGATGGAGGAGAAATTGTAATCGGGGCGCAATTTTCAAGTGTTTGAGTTTCCAAGCCAAATGTAGCCAGTTTTCTCTGCAATTCAACACTTTCTGCAAGTAGAACCATCTGAACGACAACTTCTGATCCTTGCTTGGGTCTGAACGGTAAATTTCGGCGACCAAGCGGATCCAATTCTGCGGGACTCAACAAATCGTCCTGAATAAGTGAACCGAGAATATACAATGATTGTGCCCACACCAATGGTATGTTTTCGTTTGGAATTCTTTTTACTGTGCCACAGTTGGCCTTTTCCGCTTCGATATCTTCCTTGGGAACAATATACAACTCTGAAGACAATGGTTATTTTCAAGCAATATTGGCATAGAAACACAAAAAAGGGGGGAAAAAATACTACCAGGGACTAATTTTGTTCCAGAAGGAGGTCTGCCCTGTGGTCGTCGCATGACAGAAGAACGCCGACGACTATCAGTTCCACGTTTACCGACTGACTTGACTGAATTGGTATCTCCTTCCAAATCTCTGAATTTTGGAATGGTGGACGATTCAACCAGCAAAGGCTCAAGGAGATCGTGATACTTCTTGACTTGTTCAGCATCATCCCTGAACAATCCATCAAGAATCAAGTAGGTATAAAATAGGGGCCATTCACATTCGATATTTTCGAAAATCGTCAGTTCTTGAGGGTTATAATGCAATCTAAGAAAAACACACGGTCAGATTTCATTGACTTTTTCGAAAAAAGAGAAACGACCAAATAAAAACATAAAAAAACCGAAAAACAGAAAAAGAAAAAAATCCAAACAACACACAGGAACAAACAGACAAACGCAAGAAAACAAACGCAAACACACCTGCTTGTATCTTCAAGCAACGTTTGATGTCCATCGCGTAAAAATCGTTTGAATCCATGGTTTCCACCCAACTTTTTAATAATTTCATTTCTTGTTTTCGTAACCAATTGCGGATCACTGACGGCAAATGCTGGAAAAGAAATGATAGAAAGAACTGCCGCATCAACTTCCTTGGAATTTGACTCTCTGGGTAACGCGGAGTGAAGTGTTGTATAATTTCGAGTTATTTCATCAGGAAGAACATGGATAACCTATTTTCACGTTTAACTTGAGGAATTTTTTGGATAGAAAGAAAAAGGAGTGCAAAAATACCGAAGAAGGTCCACCGCGAGCACCAAACAAGTTCACACCGTTAATTGCTTGAAGCGCAGCAACAGCCATCCCAATACTTGAAGAGTTCAACTCAGGCATACCGTGGTTAATTTTGTCTCCGCGCTCCCAAATTCCATAATCAGGTGTTCTGTAAGCTCCTAAAAAAATTATTATTATTTTCCTTTGAATGTAAAATTCATTGGACGAACTTTCAATGTAAAAGACAAGATTCTGAATAAAATTCACTTCATCCATAGTGTAAATCACAATTGTTCCGGCAGCAGTCATTTGTGCGAGTTGTAAAATAAACAAGCTTGTGGCATCGATTTGGAGATGTCCCCAATCTGCGTCCCCAACAACAGTGTCTCCAGTCGCAGTATTGAACCTGAAGTGATTGTTATATTATAAATCAAGCACAGTATAAGGGGGGGTGCATAAAGGGTTTTTTCACATATAGGTAAATATAAACAGGTGAAAAACTTTTAAAAAAAGAAATTTGTCGTACTTTGCGTGGAGAGAATCAAGCACCGATTGCGAATTTTTGAAAAGCTCCACTTTGGCTGCTTGTCGCATATATGCAAATAAAATTCCGCGCATACATTTGATTGTAGCATGTTCAAGTTCATCTGGGGAAGGGGTGGAGGAACAAAAATCTTAATAAC